>MVJL01004384.1:0-11458 GCA_002156465.1 Macrocentrus cingulum
CGTCTGATGTTACTTCAGCACGCTTACCATGCTGGCCTGATAAGGATAAAAAATTTTATTACATGACATTGAGCAATTCCAGTCTGCAACCACGTGCAATATTATGCGCCATGATGGAAAAAATTAAAAGCAGATGACCACTTGAAGCGTGAAAAAAAATATTGTTAGCCGTTTATATAGTGTGAAAAATTAAATCTAGGACTTTTTGACATAAGAAAATTAACGTAAATGCCATTTAATGAGATACTCACTGGACTTTCCTTTTCTCCCTCTTTTACCTGGCATGTTGCTTCTCTCTCCGTATTGCACAATTAGACTAACAATTCACCAAACGATCAGGAGGGTAAATGTCTTGTTTTATCAATTTTCGTTCGTATACTGAATCCAATGCTTCTCTCTCCGTATTGCACAATTAGACTAACAATTCACCAAACGATCAGGAGGGTAAATGTCTTGTTTTATCAATTTTCGTTCGTATACTGAATCCACTGCACTGATTTTGAATAGAAATGCGACAAAAACTCATTAGCATGATGTGGTTATTTCAACGCATACACAACGATATCACCAGCAAAGGGCTTTCTCGCAAGTGCAACTGCCTTGTGCCTTGCATGGCCGTCAGTTGTACCAGGTTGCAAGAGGGGGGATGTACGAAGTTAATCGACACCAGCAAAGGGCTTTCTCGCAAGTGCAACTGCCTTGTGCCTTGCATGGCCGTCAGTTGTACCAGGTTGCAAGAGGGGGGATGTACGAAGTTAATCGACAATTCTCGAATCTGCCGGAAATAAGTGCGACATACTGCCATGCGCGATTGCGTGTCCCAAAAAAAAATGCCTGCAACTGCATTTTATAAAATTAGACAATTCTCGAATCTGCCGGAAATAAGTGCGACATACTGCCATGCGCGATTGCGTGTCCCAAAAAAAAATGCCTGCAACTGCATTTTATAAAATTTATTCGGCGCTCCTTTTTTGAATGATTATTAATCGTTATCAACTCCTCGAGTACCGCAATACATAATCGGGAACGCTTGGCAGTGAGCAATGACGCTTAAATTAGACTAACAATTCACCAAACGATCAGGAGGGTAAATGTCTTGTTTTATCAATTTTCGTTCGTATACTGAATCCACTGCACTGATTTTGAATAAAAATGCGACAAAAACTCATTAGCATGATGTGGTTATTTCAACGCATACACAACGAGACCGCCAGCAAAGGGCTTTCTCGCAAGTGCAACTGCCTTGTGCCTTGACTCATTAGCATGATGTGGTTATTTCAACGCATACACAACGAGACCGCCAGCAAAGGGCTTTCTCGCAAGTGCAACTGCCTTGTGCCTTGAATGGCCGTCAGTCGTACCAGGTTGCAAGAGGGGGGACATACACAACGAGACCGCCAGCAAAGGGCTTTCTCGCAAGTGCAACTGCCTTGTGCCTTGAATGGCCGTCAGTCGTACCAGGTTGCAAGAGGGGGGGATGTACGAAGTTAATCGACAATTCTCGAATCTGCCGGAAATAAGTGCGACATACTGCCATGCGCGATTGCGTGTCCCAAAAAAAAAGGGGGGATGTACGAAGTTAATCGACAATTCTCGAATCTGCCGGAAATAAGTGCGACATACTGCCATGCGCGATTGCGTGTCCCAAAAAAAATGCCTGCAACTGCATTTTATAAAATTAATTCGGCGCTCCTTTTTTGAATGATTATTAATCGTAATACTGCCATGCGCGATTGCGTGTCCCAAAAAAAATGCCTGCAACTGCATTTTATAAAATTAATTCGGCGCTCCTTTTTTGAATGATTATTAATCGTTATCAGTGCTTGATATTACGCATTGCCATTAAGATAAATATTTATTGTATGTTTAAGTATATTAATGACGCGGGAAAATTTAAATTTCAATCATTCGTACTAACCTAAAATCGATTTTCCACCACTTCGCTGTTGCTCTCCCGCCGTCTTGATTTGCAGTTTTCAACCGTACATATGTATCAGTATATATACATATATATATGTACAGCCAAATTTATCCTTTTCTATACACACGTGTTTTAGGAATTAGCAAAGATAATATTCAATTGTGGTAAAGTTTACGAGCTGTGGTAATTGGTTCTTTAATTATCGTGACATAAAACCTCGCAGGTAATCACATGATGAATTTTTTATGTGTTTAAACGTTTTATACTTTAACAACTAGTTGAGGTTATGTTTACTCATCACTTGAAATTATTTATTACAATACTTGTAATAATAATATTTTCATATTTTTTCAGTAAAAATGAAGCGAAATCTAAATAGCAAAGACCAGCAAGAGCCTTTGGTAAAAAAAATTAAGAAATCTGGGATTGAAAAAAAAATGCAAGTGGGAAAAAAATTACCTGCTTCCGAGACCAAGAGCACGATGAAAAAAATGGTAAAAAATAAATATGAAAAATCATCGAGCCCAAGTAAAGCTGACAAGATGAAAAAACCGGGAGATAAGAAAATACAACCAACGGAAAAAACTGACTGGCGTGAATTTAAGAAAGAAAAAAAAGAATTAAAAGAAAAACGCAAAACTAAAAAATTAACTACTCTCTACGATGTTTCTGTACAAGCTAAAAAAATCAACGAAAAATTGAAACGAATAAATTGCAGTGCAGAGGACAAAATAAAATACACAAATGAATTACATCAAATGTTAAAAGGGAAATACAATAAATTAGTTTTTGGCCATGACATGGCACGAGTCATTCAGGCCCTAATCAAGCATTGCAGTCCAGAAGTTCGAGATTCAATTCTTCGAGAAATGATGCCAATAATGGTGACAATGATTCAATCAAAATACGCAAAAAATTGTGTACAAAAAGCTTTTAAATATGGATCTGATGAATTACGACAGGAAATTCTTTCCTCATTCAACGGACACATTGTCAAACTCGTGAGCCACACTGTCGCCTCGCCAATCCTCGACATTGCGTACAAAACTTATGCAACAAAAGAACTGAAAAATCGTTTTAAACAAGAATTTTATGGTGATATGTTTAAACAAACTAAAAACGATAAAATTCAAACTTTAACCGATGTATTCGACCAAGTATCTGACATGAAACCCGCAACATTAGCAGCAGTAAAGATCAATTTAGTACGAGTCTTAAACAAGAACCTGGTGATGTCTGCAATTGTACAGTCAGTGTTATTGGAATTTTTTGCTGTTTGTTCTGCAGAGGAAAGGAATGAATTGATTGTAATGCTTCGAATCTCTATGTTTGAATTGTCGCAAAGTAAGGAAGGATCAAAGATAGCAATGATTTGCATCTGGCATGGAACAACGAAAGATAGAAAATTGTCACTGAAGGCGTTGAAGGATCACGTCAAAGATATTGCAATGTCCGAGCATGGACATTTGATTTTAATGGCCATGTTTGATTCCATTGACGACACAGTTCTTATGAAGAAGATTCTCATCCCCGAACTTTTGTCCAGCCTGCAAGAAATCATCTTGAACGAGCACGGGCGTAGAGTTATTTCCTATCTCGTCGCACGAAGAGATCCAAAGACTTTCCACCCAAATGTCATCGCTCTATTGAAGGAAGGCGATGGAAATGCAGCTAGCAAGAAGCCAGAGGACATTAGAGCAAAAGAACTTTTGGAAACTGTTATTGATTCTTTATTGGAAAACATTGCCAACAATACCAATATCTGGTTGACAAACAGCTCCATTGCAATGGTCACGCTGTCAATATTGAAAGCCGGACATGGCGAAAAATTAAGGGAAGCTTTTAATGCCATCTCTGAGTTTATAACCAACTCGGAATTAATTGTTATGGAAGGAAGTTCCGAGTTTAAAGTTGTGGAACATCCTGGACTTCATATGATGTTCAAAAAACTCATTGCTGCTGATAAAAATAATGATGAAATTACATTTGGATCGGCGCTCATTGAAAAGTTGGATGAAACTACACTGAAATATTGGGCAAAGTTTAATCGAGCATGCTTCTTGCTGATATTACTCCTGGAAAATGAGTCGCAATTGATCGTAGATTTATTAAAATCAAAGCTTAAAGCCATAGCGGCATTTCTTAAAAAACAAAAACACCAAGGTGCCTCAATACTTTTAAAAAAAATTTAATAAAAATATACATTTCTATTTTTGTTAATAACCACCTACCTGTCATATAATTGCAAATAAAATTTCAGTAAAACAAGATGATAGTGAAAATAATGTAAGATGTCACGATTTATAACAATATCATTTTTGTAAAGTAATTTTTTTAAGCTCGATAGAAACAAAATATGACTTTTTAAAATAAAAATAAATGGCAAAATTGATTAATATATAGTTTATTTTTGAAAATTAACGATTGAATGTGCCGAATGAGCAAAATATCAAGCACTACAGCTGAAGAAAACAGTATATCATTATTGAGTCCTCGAAAAAATTGTCTTTTACAATAGCGAGTATGAAAATCCTGATGTTAATCCTCTCTGGTTTATACTCGACTTGATCAAGGGTCTGCACACCTAAAAAAACTACACCCGAACCCATGCATCGTCAGGAAGACAGTGATGATGAGCAGTAGGAGAATTTTTACGTTATAAATTCGAACTGAAAGCAAATTTCGTTTTGATTCAAATTTTTTTTTATTATCTCATGTTTTCTATTGACAATCAGGAAATTTACTTCTTAAAGGATAATATTCACAATATTCAGAAAATAAATTCTAATGTGAGAGAATAAATTAAACCTATAGTGAACCTGTAAATTAATTTTTTTTTAATTCATAAGCTTAAAAAATTTTATTTACTTTTTCTCAAGATTTTCTTATCCCTCAAAACGCGTTAAATTTGCAAAATAGCCTTTATATCGATGACACGTGTTCGAATTTCCGGCTGAATATTTTGCGACAAATCCGGCAATAATTGACAAAATAAATTCTTTAAAGATTCAGTTTGTTGAGCATTGTCACTGTCTTTTAGTTTCTTTAACATGATAAAAACAATATTTAATGCTTCCTTATGAATTCTCGTATATTTCGAAACGCTCAATGATATTTTTAAAATTTGATTAAGTATTTCACAAATTTTATCTAAATTTTCTGTATCATGTGCAGACAGACTGGCAATTGGTATCTGTAATAGTACGAGTTTTTCGACAAACTGAGTGAGCGTCGTCATAATTGCTACCTGAATTGGTCTCGTACTGTTGGGCAATGTTTCATAACAATGGCCAACAAATTCCAAGCAATATTTATCTTGAGTTCCTTTACTAGACCTTGACGTAGGCCAGGCTTTGCCCAAACCATCGTAAACAGTTTCTTGCAATTTAATCCGATTTTCCCGGGCCTTAGATACTTTATCCAACTGTTCTGCATCATTAGCACCATCATCACTATTATCATCCTTTTTCGCAATCTTTACCAAAATTTCCTGGGCAATATCGTAGAATTGCGTAAATCTGTCGATTTCCAACTCGTGCAGAACATCAGCAAAGGCTTTTAAAGCATGTCTTCGGTACTCTACATTCTCTTTTTTACTTTCACGATATAATACATCGGTAACCATAATCATAGTTTCAGCATCTTCACCCAAGGCTTCTTTACTATTGCACGCAAGTGTCGCTAAAGCATGCACAAGACGTTCTTTGCCATTCCAAATCCGACCCTTTAGTCCATTGACCAAAATTCGCAATAAATTGTTTCTAGCAGTGGGATTCATCGATGAACCCACCTTGATTGCGACGGTAGACACGGCATTGGCCGCCTGTGCCTTAATTGTCCACGAAGCTGACTCCAATGCTCCATTCAACATGTTTGTTATGATGTCAAGATTTTGCTGAATAGCCGATTCTGTTCCATGTGCAATTTCTCCCCAAAGCTCTGTCCACAATTCAATCGTATTTTTATTATCCGCAGCTTCAACGGCATGCATTGCAAAGAATGTCAATGGTAGGACAATATTTGAAAACTTTTTTAAAATCTCCGGATTGTGAGTACCTATCGATTGCAGTGTCTGACCGATTGCCAAGCGTATTGAATTGTCTTCTCTCTCCATATACCACGTGTTTAATGTATTAAATAGCAGCTCAAGACTAGAATCTTTTGCAGAAACTACAACGTGACCAATAGTTGCTGCATTTGTCTTTCGGATCATTACATTGCGATCAATTAAGCCATTTGTCAGAGCACTCAACAATTTTCCCGTGTATGGCTGCAAGTCTTGCTTTTTCTCCACCGTCAAGAGTATCAAAAAATGTGAAATTGCTATTTTAGATCCTAAACTGATGTTTGCTTTGATTAGTTCGATAATTTTAGGCATTAATTCTTTCAAAATTGGGCCATCAATGAATTGCGTACAGCGTTTTACTGTCTCTGTTGCATTGTGATTTTTAGCCAAGTCCATTCTTACGTTGTCCAGATACTCTTGCTGCTCTAAATTTCCACTGAGTGCAGTACTCATGTGCGCAAGTGTTGCAATCTCCAGATCTGTCGCTGTTAGCAGCGCAGGAATGAGATGGACCAGCGAGGGCTTCAGCAGAGCTCCGGCTTTGGTCACAAGCTGACTAATTGTCTGCAAGGACAGTTGTCTAACCGTTGCTACCGTATGTAGTATTCCAACATCTAAAAACACGGGCAAAATTGCTTGCAGGACATTTTCCAACGATGAGCCAGTCATCATATCACACTGCCGAATGCAAACCTGCAACAATCCGATAAAATTTTAAAATTATCGATTATTCAATACGGATTAATTATTAAATTAATAACAGCAAAAACTTACCCGACTGAATAATTTTGCTGTGTTTGTAGCAGACTTTCGTGTCTCCTCATGAATATCATCCATTACGCGGAAGAGTTGTTTCCACAATTCAGGAGCTCGCTTCACGAAATCTATCGCTGTATATAACTTTAAAAGATCCGATAGCGCGTGGCAGCAACTGATTCGCACTCGCCATTGTGGATCTGTCAATTTTTGCGTCAAATCATTCAAGATCTCGTCGTGATACTGCTCCAAAATTTTCTGTGTAGATGGGACAATTGCCTGCCAGATACTCGCCATGCTCTGTTGAATCCTGGGAGTCGGATCAAATTGATAGCGATATAGTTTCGGGACAATTTTCGATAAGTATTTGTTTAATTCACCCTTGGCCACCGAAGCTATTGCGGAAAATCCATACGCAGCGCCTTTTTTCGAGTTCCACACAGCATTGTGATTAGCCAATTGCAAAAATTTATAAATCAAGTCGGGCTGGTTTAAATCTGCTGCCAGAGAGCACATTTCTTTGTAAGTCGTGATATTTCCACCGGTTGAAAGTTTGGGCAATTGTCCCGCGTCGAATAATTTCGTGTCACCGGTCACTGGTACAACTGAGCGACGACCATCTGACAATTGACCTAATAAATTCGACACTAGAATTTCTCGATTGTTGTCCTCACTCGTGTCATAGACTTGGCAAATACCTTTTGATGCCGCGTCCTGCACAATTTCATTGTTTTCCGCCAGAAAGTCCATAAATGCATTCTGAATGTCCAATAGTCGATCGAGAACGTGTTTTCGATTGGTATTATGTCGTAAAATTGCGAGTAACCAAATACAAATTGCCTGTCTCGAATTTGGATGCGGATCATAGGCAAGTGTGATCAATTGGTCGAGTAAAAAATGCAAAAGATTGTCACTTTGTTCAGAAAAATTTTGTTCAAATTCTTCAGGTAAAATTGTCCACAGGTCGCGTGCTTCCAATGCAGCAGGTCCCTGCACACAAAAAACAAGAGATTCCGCAATTGTAAAGTGCATAGCATAGTCTTTCGTCTCTTTTGACAATTCGAGAAATTTTAATAAACAATATTTGGCCAGTGGAAACACTTCACCAATGCACAATAATCCAAGTGAGTGTGCTGCATTCTCTTTTATTTTAAAATTCATCTTTGGATTAGTTAAAATTCCAAACAACTTATCGACAATTTGTTTCTTGCTGAGCCCCTGTTTATCTTCGTCATCCTTTAAAGGCAGAGAAAATACTCGTCCAATAATACCAATGCTCTGAATAGCAGCATCAATTAGCGGGATTGAGCTGTTGGACAAAAAGCCACAGATGGTTTCAACCGTATCGATGTAAAACTTGCGTTTTATAAGGACATCTGCACTCTCTGTGACTCTTCTAATGATTAAATCTTTTTCTATCATGTATCCAAGGGCTATCAATGCTCCTTGCTGAATCTCCAAAGTCTTAGTTTTTGTCACATTAATCAATTCTCTAATTTGAGATTCAAAATCCTGAAGACTAGCAGTATACGCCATGACGATGGCGTAAATACGTGATGCTAGTTCTCGAACTTCTACCTTACTAGACCCGAGCAGTGACCGAATCCATGGCAATTCCTTAACGAAGCGATTCATCATGGATGGCGGAATTGTGCCGATAATTTCAAGCAGAGCTGCGAGTGGGATTCTGTCAGGAGAAGCATGATTTAGTGGCATAATTATCTCCAGATATCCGTCAAGATACTTTTCATCTGCTTCAAACACATTTTTCAAATATTTTCCAATAATCGGCGTATATTTGCACGGATGACTGTCTATAAGTTGATTTTGACAAGGTACACCAGCACTTTTCACGAGGCATAATTGTAAATATTTAACTATTTCATTATAAGTCGCGAGATTATATGGAATAGCATGATTTCCAATAAGAATACGCTCGTTAGAATTAATTCTCGTTTGTGTGCGCCAATTAATGTAGTGAATTAACTCGGGAAATGCCGGAAAACATTCTTCAATGTTACCTTTATCATTTTTTTTCTTGTTAGATGATTCATACAAGGCATAGAGTGCCTCGGAGGAGACTTCGTTCTTCTCATCGCCGCATGCCAACAGCAAAAGATATCGCGATGGCACGTGATCAGGTGGAAATATTGTTGCGGTATAATGAACAGCAACAGATCGTACACTTGGTTCCCGCGATTCTATGTGTACCGAGAGTAGTGTGTTCATCAGTGCGATTCCTTTTTCGTCATTACGATCCAAAATAAATGCCGAAGACATGGCAACAAGTGCATCTCTCACAGTGCCTCGTAATTCTGGCTCAGCGCTCGTTAGTGTTTCAAAAAAACGTTGCACAATATTCAATTCATTTTTTATAAGACTTGGAATTCTCAAGCTAAGCTCTCCAATGATTTTAAAAGCCATTGCCCTGTGTTCGGGCTCTCCTTCGGTAATGAGCTTCTGCATTCCCGACAGAATCACACCCGCCACTCGGGTCAAAGATCCCAAGTTGCACTGCTCTACCATGTTCAAAGTAAACTCCAGAGCCAGCGACTTGAGCTTTTTGTTCGTATTATTTCCGTAGAGCGAGTCAAATATCACTTGGATGCTCGGAGGAACGATAAAACCAGCTCTATTAATCCGGCACAGATATTGCAGCAGCTTTAGTCGAATTCTAGTGTTGGCAGGAAGACGTTTCATCTCTGGTTTTACGTCTTTCTGACTGCCCAGCGCACCTGTGCCTATGAACAGTGTATACAAAGGTAGAGCTAATTGCATAGAGGACCAGTCTAATGTACTGACAATCTTGCGAAGCTCCATATCAGCGGTATTGGCCACACTGAAGCGCGTATCTGCCGCGGCGACAATCAAATGCACGAGAATATCCGACTCGGGGAAAAATCCACCGGAGAGAAATTTAACAATGCCCAATTTTACTTGCTCTAATTGTTCTGCCACTGGTGGAGACTCTCCGATGACCCTTTTGAAGGCGTACTCACTGAGACCCGGAGGCACTGGAAATTGAGACCAATCAATTGGCTGACTCGGATCTCGATTCTCCGCTTGACCCACTGATCCATACGGCAACAGCAACATGTCCAGCATAAAATTGACTAGTTGCTTGGCTACGTACGGCTTATATTGCAGGCCCAGTAGGGCAGCTCGCTTCTCAGAACAGATAGGTATCTGAATATGACCCAGAACCGGCATTATCACAAGTAGTAAGCTATCCTGGTGAGACAGGGGCTTACCGTCGATTGCGTTAAGCACACTGGGAATTAATTCTGCCTGTTTTTTCATCTCCATCCTCGGGTAGCCCAGTTTGATGTATATTATTGTAAAGTTTATAACGAATGAACTGGCAGCTGGATCTTGATATTGAAGTAAGAGGGCTTCGACAGGAAGCTGCACTTTTGGTCTACTTTTTACTCGTCGGTTTATGTGAATTAATAAACTCATGACTTTCTTTCGCACACCCTCCTGTGGACTCGACAGCTTCAGTAGCACTGGTGGTAAAAATTTACATACCGATGCCTGAAGCCGCTCATCTGTATCTGCATTCCCCAAGCAGATAAAAACTCTCTCCAGCAGAGCTACAAAAAAAAAACAAATCCTAATTATTTTAAGAGTCCTCTTTTGATTAAATGAACAAAATTTGATTAAATAACCAAAATTGAGTGTCATTGGAAAAGTCTACACAAAGACGGCAACATAAAATTTAATTTTTTCACGTGATACGTGTAAAACGTATCACCTGCGTGACGTTGATGAATTTGTGATAGTTTTAAAAATTATTTATCCAGTGTAATAATAATACTCACTCAGCTCATCGGTAGCGACTGCCATTTTAGAAATGTGTATTGAAGACTAGTTTCAATTTTTACGTACAAATATCAACGTAGTAGACTGAAAAATACTTAGTGAACAATTTTACAATTTTATTACAAGCATATATTCTTGTTTTACCATAAATTTTCTGTCCACAGCGTATAGTAGTGATATATAAAGAAAATACTTAGTGAACAATTTTACAATTTTATTACAAGCATATATTCTTGTTTTACCATAAATTTTCTGTCCACAGCGTATAGTAGTGATATATAAAGGGCATGCGGACAATTGCCCTGAAATGAATATCTACCAAGTCGGGATTCCTACCATGAGAAAGTCCACCACCACAGCTTCTACCAGTTCGAATGCTACAGAATATCTACCAAGTCGGGATTCCTACCATGAGAAAGTCCACCACCACAGCTTCTACCAGTTCGAATGCTACCCGGTCAAAAGACCGCCAATTGGAAATCCTACCGGGAAATATGTCTATCAGATTAATTTACTACCGGAATAATTTCTATCGTCATTAAGCTCTATCCCTCTAAAATACTATCATTTATTTACTACCGGAATAATTTCTATCGTCATTAAGCTCTATCCCTCTAAAATACTATCATTTTTAATTTCTATCAAACGCAAATGTCTGCCTGAGAAATACTGTACCACATCAGACATTTACTACGTGTCGATAAAGAAGGTATTTAATGTTGATATTATAGAAAAGTCTTTTCAAAACTTTGTAACTTTATAATCAGATGGCTGACCTAGTACCTCAGCCACAGAAAAAATATCCCCTAACCGCCCAACGCCTCCCTATCTTTTTTTCTTTTTAATACAAAAAAAAAAAAAAAAAAAAAAAAAAAAAAAAAAAAAAAAAAAAA
>MVJL01004392.1:0-47112 GCA_002156465.1 Macrocentrus cingulum
GTGGATTTAATGACGTAAAGTTCGAAGCAATCAACCTGACACATGTGTAACAGGAAGAAAAATGAATGAAACAGCTGGCGAAGAGGAGGAGCAGCAGCATCAGAGTGCAGCCGGTGATGCAGGCATGCTTCACGCTCGGTATTAATTAGTCATCGAGTCGATTTGCCGAGGTAGACGAATCCCCTGATGGATTTCATCGCTCTCGATCAACGCGTCCAATATATGTGACCCCGTCAAAAGCCGATTTATGCACACGCTCCATTGCATTGCTCGCGCACAACTGCACGCCATCAATTATTAAATACTTTGTGTAAATTGAAGTGACTTTCCGTGATATGACATATCGCGCCAACACATTGCCTGACTCGAGCGCCCAACAAACCCAAACAAACTTCTCGCATCGGGTCAAGGTTCCACCCCGAGCTGCCGTCTCATCCACCACCCACATACCCCCTGGAGACTCTCGCCCGCTATATACTCGCCTATAGGTATAGACCATTCGCGTACGATGACCACGGGTAACGCGGAAATACGTCCGCGCGATTCGCCCACAATTTTCGCTGGATTTAGCGCGTCCCTTTCATTCACACAATTTTTTTCCGCCTTTTCTTCGGCTCGTACAACTTTCTCGTCAACATTGGCAATGTACATTTGTGTCATTTAAACCCTGAAAAACAAGTAAAAAAATTTTTTTTACAGTTCAATAATACGACAAAATTTTTTCAAGTGAAAAAAAAAAAATATTTCTATTTTAAAAAACAGCTTTTACGACATTTATTAGAGTTGATTTTGATGAAAGAATTTTTTTTTAACAATTTAAAACCTATAAAAAAAAAGATATAGATCAATTAATTTGTTTTTAATTTATTTAGATGATTAAAATAATTTTAAAAAATATTTCTAATAAATTAATAGAAGAAAATGTTTTAAAAGTAGAAAAAAAAATCTGTGAATTAAATCAAAGCTCAGAAAGTAAATTTTTTTTTTTATTTCGAGTCTGTTATCGCGTACACAAAGTATCTCGCAGTGAATCTCGTTGACTCTACGACCCAACGGCTAACAGTCCACTTCCTAACTTAATCCGTAACTTCCGACGCCGCGGCAATCTGACATCCTTTTTATTTTTATTGGTTGCTGCACACGGCACACCAGGGTGTCTCGTTCCCAGGATTTTTCTTCCGCGAGAGCGACTGATGCGTCGGATACGAACTAATCAATTTATCGTCGTTGACGTGATGCGGCGGACACTCACAGCGCAGCAATCACGAGCTCTACTCTCTGAATCAGAATATATATTCCTATGGCCGTGCGCGTCGATCGTCGTGGGCCAGTAGCAGCGCGCAAATTGGCACGAACTGCGCGCCAGCGTGTATGTAGTAGCTTGAGTGCGGCTTCCGTCGCGCGGCTGCACCGTTACAGGTTCATAAAACCTGTTAACAGCGATTATTATGCAGCGTGTCCCCGCGCGACACTATCTCGTCACTCCAAAGCAGCTGCCTCATCATTTTTTTCACATTTCTTTCAGATCCAAACGCGAACAGCACTTTTTCCACTCGCCATCATCATATATACACTCATCACGCACCCAAGTAGATTAATAACTCTGAAATTGCGAGCGTTCTTGCCTTGAAAGAAGCTAATTAAAAATATAAACTTCAATATCGCAAAAAAAAAAATTTTTTTTTCTCTCATTTATATATAATGATAAAAATTCTCCTGTTGATGAAAATCCACAAATCACCTGTTATTATTTAAAAATTATCATTTTTATTTAATAACTTAATAAATTTTCATTTAAAAAATTCATCATCTTCAATATTTTAAGATTGAAAAAAATCATAAAAATAATATTTTGTGATATTATGAATTTTATCTACCTAAAAAAACTTTAGAAATTTAATTTTTAGACTTTATAAATATTTTGAAATTTTTTTTTTTGATTAATAACATAACAGAATGACTTTTTTCTTGATAAATTTTAACACCCTTAGAATTTTTTGTTGTAAATTTGCATAAATTTCTGAAAAAAAAAAAAAAATTCTTGACACTGAAATACTCATGATTGGTATATATAAAAATTTGAAAAATTTTAATTAAATTTAACGGGCACTTCAATGACATTGAGTTGGGACTGGGATTCCACGAGCGAGTGGGGTATATAGACACATATTGGAAGGGGGCATCGTAAATTAAGGTATAGAATGATTCAAAAGTTTAGATAGCAAAGGTTTTCAAAAGAATTCCCCGAGAAATTTAATTTATTTCATCGAAAAATAATTAATAAAAATGAAATTAGTTGGCCGGAAGTTTTGTATGAAAAAAGCAAACATTGAAGGTGTGAATAGACCTGCGAGATGTTGTATATAATATAATCTTATATGAAGATATTTACGGCAGAAAAATGCTTGAGGATAAGGAGATATTAAATCTTTTTTATCGCTGTGCAAACGCGACTGGATAGTCCTGCGCGCATGAGGGTATACAGGAAAATATAAGGCTCTTGGATATATAACTTTATTGTGTGTTCCACTGTATATACGTGTATAAGGGTAGTGTGGTAAAGAGAAACTTGTCGCACACTTCCCACGATCTATAGTCATCTCATACATTTTATCATGCGTGTATACAACACCCGCATATTTGTTAAATAAATCGTCTCAACTAAAAATTTATTTCTTCTAACCTACAACTACCTTATTAAAAAATACATAAAAATAATTATCAATAAAAACACCCCCTCTTTTAATCATTCAATAAAATTTTAACTTCTATTTTCATAAAATAACAAAAAAATTAAGAGCAAAAAAAATTTTATCACGATGAAATTTTTGATATATAATGAAAAATAAAATTTTTTACAACTACCAATACCTACCCCCACAACCCTCTGTACTACCCTTAACCATAAAAAATATTTTTTTCGTGATGAATTAAAAGAAAATAATTTTTTACACGTGATTTACAAAGCGTATGCGTCACGCGGTTGGTCGTGCCGCTGCATAATATGCGCACACTTGCATATATAAACGTGTGCTCTGTATAGAGCTCGCACGCACGGTTGTCAACTTATTTTCGAGATCTCTCGCGGCATATAAACCACGAATTTTGTAATTGACGCTTAAAAAGTAGTGCGCAGCTAACCGGAAATCATCAATAAAATTGAAAAAAAAATATTTTTCTTTCATGAAAAAAAAAAAAATCAGAGCGATTTATACACATCTGCAATATATGGTAGAAAAAAAAGTATATGTACGACTGCAGCTATATCTATATATACTAAAGACTTATAGCTTCCTGCTCGATGCCTGCAATGATTTATCGTGCACTTTCACTGCGGGATTATAGTCGAAGATGAAAACGCGTGAGTTGACCACCGTCATTCTTTACATTACGTGTGGCTTATGCATCAGACGCATAATGTATGTCTGTAGGTTAATGCAATTCACTCAGATCTCATTGCGAGAATTGTGCGCCGGAGAATTGATTGATTAGCTCATTCACAGATGTAACTCTCGCCTGTCGGACACTCTGCTGATCTAGTCTAGTCGTAATACATCCATTGGAATTACGTGCTGCCATCACATTATGCACCCAGAAGTGTAGCTGATCCAATTTCAAGAGTCAAACTCATGATCCTGACGAAGAAAAACAATTTTTTTCTCTCTAAAAGCAGAGCAAAAAAATTTTTTCAACAAGCCTCATGCGGCACATTGACTGATGTGACGAATGACATTATACACGCATTGTAATAAATGACATGAATTACATCCAAAAAAAGTGTTTATAATATTACTCTTGCAGGGGTGAATGGGACAGTGAATTTTTTGATGGACAAAAAAATTTTTTTTTTTCAATTTTCCAGCCGAATTCATCTGTTTACCTGTAAAAATAATATTTCTAACAGATGTTTATAACATTTCTATTAATTAAAATTCATGTTTAATAACGAAAAAAAAATTTTAGAGAAGAATTTTCGAGTGATATGAGTGGAAACAGTGATTTTTGATGAATCGAAGGCTCGAAATCGAGGATAAAAAATTTTTTTGTCCTGTCTAGGGATGTTTCACGGCACTAATTTAACTCTCCTCTGACAGTGGAGCATTTTTCTTTCAGTGAATCACGTGTGTGAAACGAGAGTGCAATGTTCCTCGTGACCTCGTGCGAGTATCGAGCGTCACGAGGCGGACACATGGATAGTAAGAGAGAAAGAGAGAGATTGGTTGGAGAAGCAAAGTGGCAGATGTTCCAGCGCTGGAAAACCGGTCGCTGTTGATGTAGCTGCCGTCACAAATCGCTATAAAAATATATCGACCATTGTTGCAAAAAGCACCTATAACGGTATATTGCGCATCCTTCAATCCAACGAATTCAAAATTCGCCAGCCATCATAATCAAAAATCTATCAAAAAAAAACGACTTAAAATGAAAATTCCACTTTTAAAAATTTTCCCCCACAGGCTAAAAACATATCAAACCTGATGCGTTTAATGCGATTAAAATGACAAAAGGCCCGCGCGCATCATTCGATTTCAAAGCGCGCGCAACAGGGATGAGAATTGTGCGAGAGAAATACACACACGGAATACATACCATCAGGTATCTATATATATGAACCCCCAGACGAATGATCTTTCATCCCTGGAGAGAGGCTGCTGGAAAGATAATAATTGTCGACAGCTGTGCAGAAGATCCCAATGGTACTGTGATGCAACCCATACAACAATAAATCCTACACACCGTGTGAATTTAGACAATTAATTTTTTTCCACCTCAAACTAGTAAAGATAAATAAAATTTATCCAAGCAGAATTTTGTATACTAACTTGATGAAAAGCAGAAATCATCTGAATTCCCCCTTTTTAAAAAACTTGACACAGCATTTTGTTATGTCTTCCGGCATACCATGTGGAAGATTCACAGAAACTGCGAAGAATTTAATTATTTCTTTTTAAATTAATTCATCCATTTCAATCTACAAAATTAAAAACAACCCCTGATACTTTTTACTATATACTAAAAATAATTTTAAAAGGCATCAGGTGATTGAACTGATTGAAAAGAGGGAGAACGCACTTTGCCATCGGTGGCAATCTGAAAAGTGAGTGTAAGAAATCATCCTACGTAAATATGAGCTCCATTTGAAAGTCATGAAAGCAGAGGACCGAACGATATGGGTATATAAATATAACCAGCTGTCGCATCATCTTACTCTTTCTGATTTCTAACTTTTTTTTTCATGTTCCACGAGGCGATCGTAAAAGGAAATGGATTTCCTCCACACGTGGTCCTCGTTTGGGCAGCCGAGAAGCAGCTTCAAGTTGCCGTCTAGTCGAATCCAAATGAAACATCTGTCCAAGTTGAGTCGACGAATCGAAAGTCGTTCCACACTCGTATACGTATAGTATACATGAAACGCCATGCTCGAAAACGTAGAACCCACCCTGATGCGAGGTAAACGCACTGGCCCTCTCTGTTTTGTGGCCTCTGTCTTTAATCAAGGTGCATTTCCTTCGAGATTAACGAGGGCACGCCATCAACAGAGAGGGCAGCTGGTCGTCCCAATTGTCTTTCACTTGCTCAACACGAACAATGTAGATGACAATCTTACATTTCGTTTGAACGAATACCGACGCCTTAACTGCTTCTTCGGGGAAGTTTAACTCCAAGGCAAAATACGAAAAACTGTCATGCAGGTTGATGACTTTAAACCGTTAGTTTCATTTTGTTCATTGATCTCGGAAAATATTTAGATCAACGATGAAATGTATCGGGATAAAAATTGTGGTTGCATCTGTAACTACTGCGAATCATAAAGATTTATGTGAATGATAAATGTTACTATTGCAGAAAGGAGGGTAAGATAAAGAAATAGGAAGCTTTCGTTGTGATTCGTTCCTGCTCACCACTGTACCCACACAAATTCAGAATTCGACGATTACATAGTCGAGCACGTAATCGGATTAATCGCAATCAGAAAACGCCATCTGTTGACGGCGCGCAGGGGACTGCAGCCAGGCAATAAATTCCAGAAATCTAAAATCAGTGACCATGAAGAATTGGAAAAACCTTCAGACAATAAAATCGCATTAGTTTCGGATTTCTTCTATAATATTAGGCATAACAATAAATATTGTTCGAGATATATGTGCCATTTCACCTATATGTATGATCAATCAGAATACCACAGGATTCCTCGATGTATCTGATGCGTTTTCATCATCATTGTCCACGCGATTAAATAGGAATACGTGTAGATTCTCTCATGGTTTCTTGTGCAAACAAGATGGGCCACTTCCGGTTTTAGTGCGTGCAGCTGCAAGATCTAGTTTCTAACGCAAGAAATGACAAAAAAAAAAGATGCTCGGAAAGAATTTAAATTACTCTACGAATTTGATCTTGTATACTCTTATTTCAAAACAGGAAATCAACGAATTTCATAGATATACCAAACGCTTTTATGTATATTAAGAACATTTTAAATATCTATGATTATTTTTTTGGTTTTTAAATAATATGTTTAAAAGCATAAAATTTAGAGCCCTCTAAAAAATTCAGCCGAATATACAAGCACTTTTTAAGGTCGCTCACGAATTTTGAAATATCTGCAAAAATGGTCAAAATGTGATTGTAAACAATTTTTTTTTTTCCTTTTTTCTCTACCACTTTTTGTGACTAGCAACATTACGTCACAGAAAAATAAGATTTTAATATTTTTATAAAAAAATCGTTCGAAAACATCAAAATCAATATGTATAATTGCAAACTTAAAAAAATCATATAGGTAAACTGAAACTTTGCAGAACTTATTTATATAACATGTAAAAAAAAAAAATTTTTTCTACAATCACATTTTGACCTTTTTTTTAGAAATTTCAAAATTCGTTAGCGACCTCTAAAAATGCTTTTATCAGATCAATTTTTTTTAGAGGATTCTTAGAATATGATAAACCATGTTTTAGAGAAGTATTCGATTTTTTTTGGGCCACCCCAATAGATATATATATGTATATGACAAAGCGCGCACAGGGGGTTAGTATTCTGCTCAAGTTTAATTGGTCCAAGCAGCTTGATCTATCTTCATGTAAATGAGCGTAATTAGCGTGGAACATAAATCAAGGTGGCAGCGGCCGAGCGATCGATCAGCGCAGGAGGAAAAGAGAAAAATGGCATCGCTCAGGGGGTTGAAGGGGCCGAATACATTTTATATTCTTCTGTATACATATGCAGAGCAAAAGACAGCTAACGCGACGTATACACACGTGCGTAAAACCATGCAAATGCCATCGCCAAAGAATAAAACTAATGGCTATTAGTAATTGGGATTAGTTTAGCGAAGGATCAAGGGTGGAAATCACCAACCATTAGGATTAGAATTAACTATTGTACACGTGGTGTGCACATGTGGATCGAATGGCCCAGCATATAGTAAAGGCACAGCCAATTGCGTTTTTGATATAGGGAAGAAGAATTAAAATAAGCTTATTTCACGGGGCACAAACTGTTTTATTATACCTCTCGAGTAGTGTCCTGCGAATTGCCTCATTGTTCTATCGGTGGAAATTAAAGTTGAGCTGAATTTCAAACGACGAACGAGTGTCACGTTTCGGGCATGGAAAGGGGGGGTTTGCGGTTGATGTGTTTTAGAAATCACTATAGTTTTTTCGTACGCGCACTTTACTAATTTAAATTCTGAAAGATTTTTGTTTTCGTTACGCTTCGGATTTCTCGTTTGTGCCCCATAGTTGTAAATTCGGCCATATTGCTCGCCATCGATTAAACTTCAAAGTCGCCAGTGCGCAACCGAAAAGAAATATGACGCGCAGTATAACAGTGGTGCCCCATGGCGCAAATAAATCATGGCTTCTCTCTCTATTCCACTTGGTATTCTCCTTTACGCGCCCTTTTTGCCTTCACGCTCGTGCACACACGCTTCAAACTCACACACACATTCGATTCTTTGTCTAGTTTTACAGCTCTAGATATATCTGACTATTTTAAATTATTAGGAATTCCCCTTGATATTGCCATTCTCCATCGATTTTCAGATTCATCCGATGTGACCCTCGATATTATTACACTGTTACACAACAATTTCAAATTTTTCTAAATGTGATTTGTCTTTAAAACCATTACAAAAAAGCTCTTCTTTACGAATTTTAGAAAGTTATTCAATAATTAAATTTTTTATTGATATAAAATTGATTTTGATGATGTTATTGAAATAAAGGGTGGATATTTTATATATAGGGCATAACAATATGGAATTTACACGAGGTCTTTCAACCCGTCTACTCGAATAAAATATTAATTTCGAATATTTTCAACGTGAAGTCAGATATGAAATTTAAATTCTCTCCCAAACGAATGGCCCAATTAATTTCTCAAGGTATAACAAGACCCCAGAGAGCGTAAATTTCCCGCAGCCACCACACTATATATAGGTGCGATGAAAAGCCGCTTGAGCTTATTGTTCTTCTCAATTTTTTTCCCTTCGTTATGCACCTATATACATCAGTATTTCACTGTACGTATATATTAAGCACGTATATAAGAGTGTGAAAAGGTATTTCAGGAGCGATTATCCCCGTCGCGCGCGTTGCGTCGCACTAGATTCGCTTTTATGACGTCATAATGAAGCAGCAATCAGGAGCATTGTGGAGATAATTTCCCGGCCGTTGTCTCACTCTCGATTCAGAGCTGCTTTTAATCTATTGTTCATACCGCCATCATCAGCTTTTGCGTCGCGCCAATCGCACTCACTTTTTATATACTCATTTTTTCCGTTTTTCGCACGATAATAAATTTCCATTTTACGCTTTACCATTTTTTTTCATTCCAACAAATTAGAGCCTAAAATTTTTTTAACAAAAAATATGCATAAAAAAGAAAGATACAAGAAAAAATAATTTTCCAGCCCTTTTACTGACCTTAAAAAATTACGAAATTAAATTAAAAATCTTTTCAGTAAAAAAATTTTTCATCGAAATGCTAATCAATTATTTTGATACACTTATGATCAATTTAATATCAAAGGAATGTAATTAATAATTTTATTCCCTTTTCAAATGCGTGAAGATAGACTCAAATTTCGCTCAAAAAAAAAATTCATCAAAAAAAAGAGGAGTCAGGAAGTTGTTTTGACGAACGAAAGACATAAAATAACGGATTTTACATTGAACTTGATGAATATCCGGTTAGTAATAGAGGATTTAAGGTAACTTTTTGAAAAAAAAACTGGCAGTTAAAAATTGCATTTATTATTTCGAATCAGGTATAGCATTATTTCGGTGTCCCCGCAAAAGAGACCGAGATGGCAAAAGGGGCTGCAGTAAAAGAGAACAAAAAAAAGGTAATAAAATTAATCGAGCTCGGTTTGAGCTATTTTGTCATTGAGCGACAATGACTCAAGTCTTCACGGTCGAGTTGGCGCGCATGGAGAGAAAGGGCGAGAGACAGATAAAGAAAATTGTATAAAGAGAAATAAGTAATACGATAAAAAAAAATAAGTACTTGCAATAATAGTTAATGTGTGAGGGTAGTCGAGTGTTCAGTATAAAATGGCGCATTGTGAATAATATATAGAAAATGTAGTGTGACACGCACGTGCATTAAAAAATGAAAATATTTTCCACGTGCGTCTATCAGTCGCGATGTGGCCGCAGCCGCGCGTTTCAATTTTATGCAATGTGTGCGTGCGTGACTCGTACAAACGCCCGGCTTCATCGACGATGTATGTAGGACAGAGGGGAGCAGCTGTCCGACAGCTGTAGGGCCCTTTTTACCTGCCGCGTCCACCGAGTATAGAGCTTATACGCGGACGCAAAGTCCAGCGTGTGTACACCCGCGGACGCGAGAGCGAGGCGGAGAGAAAACGAGGCAACACGCCGGTCTGCCACACGAGACTAGGGCATATTACATGCCTATATGATGTACACACCAAGCACGTGCTTCTTCTTATTTTCTTCAGAAGTTCCTGACCACACTTTCGCCAACCTTGCGTGATGTCTTATTCCATCGGCTATAGTCTCATGCTCTTGCTCTACATACGCGCGTATTTTTATTATTCCTTATCGCTATATCTGGGTTACTCGTCGCTTTTGTGTGGCTATTCCATCACAGAAATAACCCCGATTGTGTACAACTACACTGTTAAAAATAATCGCAAATTTTTTGTAGCTTAATATTTCTGAAATTTCAATAAAGTTGATTTTCGTATTATGCAGAAAATCCATCATTTTGAATTAATCAATTTTGAGAATCTATTTTTTATCAAAATTAAGAGGTTTTTTTTTTTAATTTTGAAGATATTTTTTACAATTCTAATTTTCCTTCGAGAATTTTGCCGTTTTTGTCTCATAAAAAAAAAACATGGTTTATCATATCCTAAGGACTTTCTAAAAAAATTGGCTCGATACAAGCATTTTTAGAGGTCACTCATGAATTTTGAAATCTCCAAAAAAAAAGTCAAAATCTCATTGTAGAAAATTTTTTTCTTTTTTTTGAAGTATTTTTAAATCTTCCAAGAAGAATTTTAGAAATTTAAGAGAATAATAATTTTAAAAAATCCAAGAAAACTTAAAAAAATTAACATTAAAAAAATCTATTATATTTTTAAGTTTTTTTTTTTATGATTTCTAGAAATAATTTTACATTAAAAATTTTTTTTTAGGCGAATACATGATTCTTTTGTGGTATTTTCTTTTTTAAAAAACTGAAAAATTAATCTGACGTTTTTGTTAGCCATTTGTACGAATAAAAAAATGATTGATTAGAAAAATTTATTTCACGTTTTTATTGAATTTTATTCTTTAAAAAAAAGGAGAAAAAAAGTTGAATTTTGTTGAAAAAATAAATTTTTCGGTTGAATGATAAGAATCCGAAAGCGAAAGATGATATTTTGAAACGTGTAATTCATTAATAACACGATGAATAACAGTTTCCGGGAATCGTCGTCTGTAATGTCGAGTTGGCATCGAGTGAGTCACAGAGCCTCGTGCACGCAGCCGAGCGCGATATATCTCGACCATCAACGCACGCACGCACACACGCACGCGTGTATATACTATAGTGAGTCTGTCCGCTGCACCTCGAAAATCGATACGACGAATCTAGCCGGATTATATCCTTACGGGCTTCCCGCGATACTCGCCATCCCTTCTCCCACTGCCGCCCCATTGTATTCCCCCGCTGATGGAGCGATTCTCTGTGCCCTGACTAACCATCGAGCAGTTTAGACCCCGCGTCGATATTTAGTACGTCTGCGAAATCGATTTCGCGTTTAACCGACAATTGAGTTGCTCCGGATGCCCGACGGCCAGACTGCCAACTTCCACACGCAGGAGTATTGTATATACCGCGCGTCTGACGTTTGACGAACGTATTTTCGTTCTACTGGCAGCACTGCAAGTGCTAGGACATTTACTTTGTACCGGAAATATTTTTTTTTTCCAATTATTTCATTGAAACTAAAAATTTATCGATTTCTTTACGATTTCCACTCAATTTGTATGTTAAAAAAACATAAAAAAAAAATGTTTTCAACCATAAAAATTGAAGAAAAATAAAAAATTAATCATTTAAAAATGTTTTTATAAGTTTTTTAACGATTTAGGGGTGGAAAAAAAATTTTTAATGACCAAGAAAGTAGAAAAATCAATGATTGATCAGACAAAAAATTGTAATATTCAAAATTTGAGTATTTAGAATGGAAAAATTAATTTTTTATTATCAAAAACAAAAATATTTTTTCTTTTTCGGTAAGTAAATATTAATTTATGTTTGATAAATAAAAAAAGTATAACACGTGAATTTTTTTTTCTCAAGTTTTCATCCTCATATTTGTTTTGTGCTAATAAATATAATGCATTTTTATATACTACTATACCAATATTATGGTTGGATCAATCTTTTCCGAGTTCAATTGTATATATATAAGGCTTCACGAACAGTTTTGCAATTCTTATCGAGAAAGAGAGACCATAGTCTCGCGTTGAGAGAGGATATATAGGAACCACCTCTAATACAATATTAGTAAGGTTTCACGAGCTCGTTCAATTTCTCATTTCTTCCCAAATATATATCCGTATATAACCATAAGACATTTCTCGAACTTTACGATGAAGCACCGAAAAAAAAAAAATTTTTCCCATATTTTTATAGTAGGAAAAAAAAAAATTATTTTCACCGTTAAAAAGTTGGAAAAACTTTTTTTAAAGCAAACTTTTCCAATTTAACTAATAATTTTTTCCCTTTTTTCACTCTCTCTCTCTCTCTAAAACAAAAATAAACTTTTTACTTAATTAAAATATATATAAACTCTGAGTAAGGAAAAAAAAAAAATATTAAACAAAATAATCATACAATTTATCACGAATTTAATACCCACGATTTTTTTTTTTCCCTCCCTTGCAAAACACGTAAATTTCTCACATTTTGCGAATTGAAAATATATTCATTTACCGCCTATATATACCGGGGGTGTACTTTGCATTTTTCAGCGGTAATTGCACGTTGCAAAGGGTTATAAACGAATATATAGGTACAACTAGCCTTATCATTACGTGCACGTGAGCAAATACGCACGTGCGAGTTTGGAAAATTTCCAAGTGTATTTAAAAAAAAAAAAAAACGAACGAACAAAGGAGCGAATAAATGCATTAAAACCCCGATTTTCTCCTATTTCTACACCCCCCAAAAAAAACTTGTTCACTTTTACAGGATTAAAACGCATTAAATTCAACAAAAAATTTTTTTCATTAAACATTGTCGTCTATTTAAATAAATGTTCGTTTTTTCTTTTTTTTTCTCATAAAAAGTGCCTTTCCATGAGAAAGTTTACTAATAAGGATCAAAATCTTGGTCTGTATGAGGAAAACACTGCATATCTGAAGAGCATGCACGTTATCTCAAGATATTTCTGTTGATTCTGGCTCTCAAGCCTGACTTTACACAGACAGAGAAGAGAACGTGCACGTCCAAGAGGCAAAAAAAGAAATAAAACAGAATAAACAAGGCAGGACAAAAAAATTTCGTCGTCAAAAAAGCAGAAACAAAGCAGACACGATAAGAGAAAGAAATGTAGTGTAAGCACTCTTGCATTAAAAGAAAAAAATAAATAAAAAGAGGGGGGGATTTGTTAAGAAAAAAAAAAAAATTGCGATGAAATATCCGGGACATGAAAGGAAACTCTGAAATTCAAGGGAGAGACACGCGTGGCATTTCCTCGCTTCCGAGAACGCATACTGGCGCGGCACGCGCTGAATAATGTAAAACTGCCTTTACAATTTTGTCCTGCGTTATTTCTTGCCATGCTCTCTGCGCGTATAGCTTCTCAACAGGCAGAATGCGTGCGCGACGGCCAAGCAGTAGATGAGAGCACTGCCGACGGAGAGTGGCGTAAGAGAGCGCGTGAAAAAGATAGAAGAAGAAGTGGGGAAAGGGTGCGAGCACCTCCACGCTGCTTATATACTCTCGCAAACGCCGATCGATCGTACACGCATTGGATGCGTGCGTCGACGCGAGTTGCGAGGCTGCGAGAGAGATGTGTTTCTGCGGCGTGCGTGCTCGAGTGCGACTGCGATGGCAGCACGGGGAAGCTGTGTGACTCATCCTGTGAGTCCTGTTCCCGCCGCAGGAAGCAACGAGTGGGGGTGGGGATCGATATATCGACGCGCGAGCAAGCAGAAACTGCGTAGCACGCGACACGCGCCCTTTACCCACTTCCATTTTTCTTCCGTACGAAAAAAAATTGACAACAAATTTTTGTAGCTCAAGCGCTCGTTGAAGGATCACTCGCTTAAACGTGCCAAAAGATTATCCGAATTTTATCTGCTATATTTCTTAACATATAATAGAACTATTTTATTTTTTCTCTTATAAAAATTATTTCATAAAGCTCGAGGGGTAGTGAAAAAAAAATTTTTTTTTTTTTCGATATTTTGAACAATTTATGGGTTGAAAATATGTTTATAAATTATAATCATTTAAATTGAGAACAAAATAAATCGAATAATTTTATTTTTAAATATTTTTCTCTATGTTTTGAAAAATATCAAAAGAAGTCATTTTTTTAATTTAACGATATCTCCATAAATAATCGTGATAGATAAAAAGTTGATAAAACCTTTTTTGTAGAGAATTAAATTTTCTATAAAAAAGTATTTATTAAATTTTCTCATATCTAGCTTAGTTTCTAAGATATATCAAAAAAAGGTATTTCTTCAGTTGAAAAATAATCCGTTTTTAATAATACTTACAACGCATTTATAAAACCGGTTGAAAAACGTCTGAGAAAATTTATCAATGAAGGTATTTACTATATATCTATGACCAATATGCTTACATGGCGATAGCCAAGCTCGAAGAGATAGTAATTGACCCAAGAGTTGTTTCATCTGCTACATATACACATGCGTGTCTTCTCTGATAACACGAATATAAGTATATACATCAGATACACACACACATTTTACCGTGAATAAAATACATTGTGACACATGTGGTTGATGACTTTGGAGTGTAAAATTCCAGGCACGAAATCTCAACAGACTGGCACATAGCAGATCGAATTACAGGCCTGAGGACTCGTCATAAAATATTAGTTTACAACTAAAATATATTACACACAGTGGCTGCCTATCAGCTGGTACACACGCATTAATTCCCCATCTGCCAGATGAAAAGTGAGACTGCCAAAATAATTCTGCATTGATCGTGGCCTTCGCATTCTCATTGTCACACCCCCTCTAATATAAAAAGGGGTGAGAGTTAATCCTGAAATATGTACGCGACTTCCCTTTTTTTTCTACACAAAACACATATATAGCATTAAATTACGCGAGTGTATTAAAAATGTAATATATTTTTCTTTTTCTCGCGCGCGTGGAAACTCGAGACAAGTGCGAGGGATAATCGAGTCGTCGCGGCGGATTTTTTTCTTGAAAGGAAAAGCCGCGTCGATACGGCGGGGATTTTGTGATAGAGTATATGCGGATGATTTTCTCTCTGGTGGATGAAAACAGTCGGAAAGTAGAACGCGAATCATGTCGCACAAGTTTTTTACAACGAAGAAAAAAAATTTTACCTCTGAGAAAGTTTTTTGATGGCTTTTTATCCCGAGTAAATCACGAGACTTTGAGAAATATTTTTACCAATGGTTTTAGGAAGAGTGTGTTGAGTTTATATTGATGGTATAGATTTTATATTGCAGAGTTTTTCACAGTCATTTTTCGAGCGGATTGAGCGACGCGGTTCCGGTTTCTGTCGATCAATCGAAACGGGGAAGCCGTGGAAGTATAAAACGAGAAAAAGAATACGCTGCTGTCGAAAGGGTTCACTGTATACGCATCACCCGCGCGCGCGCATCGCCGAGGATATAGGGTGCACGAATTGTAAACGACACTTCTATTCGTATATTCTGTTACCTCCTGATGCCGAGACGACCTTTACACTCCCGTGCATCGGGCTATTGTTCGGCTTTAATTAGCATATCTGATGTTAAAGTCGATTGAATTATTTTGTTGACTATTTTTCGTCATTTGAATTTTTAAAAATTTTTTTTTATTGGGAAAAAACGAATTATAAATGCCAGCGAGCATAGCTGGAAATTAAATTTTATCTCAGGTACATATCTATTGAAGAATGAAAAATTTATTTTTCAACAAAATCCAAAAAAAACTCGATTTTTTTATCGTAAAAAAATTTTTTTCTTCTAAAATTTTTTTTTTTTTTTTTCGAAAAATGAATTTAATG
The DNA here is from genome assembly GCA_002156465.1 of Macrocentrus cingulum. Classification (NCBI taxonomy): domain Eukaryota; kingdom Metazoa; phylum Arthropoda; class Insecta; order Hymenoptera; family Braconidae; genus Macrocentrus; species Macrocentrus cingulum. Next base: position 15,751 of record MVJL01004392.1, read on the forward strand.
CCAGTAAGAATAGCTGAAAATTTAATTCAATCACAGATACATATTGAGTGAAAAATGGAAAAAAAATTTTTTAATTTTAATTTTTTTTTTTTGTCTAAAAGAATTTTTTTCTGAAAAACAAAAACAAATTCAATGCCAGCAGGAATAGGAGAAAATAAAATTTTATTGCAGGTACATATCTATTGAAAAATGGAAATTTTACTTTTGAATAAAATCCAAAAAAAAAAAAACGCGATTTTTTCACTAAAAATTTTGTTATAATTTATTTTTTATATTAATTTGCAACTAAATAGTTGGCTTACTTCTTATATTATTCTCATATCGAAAATCAAATTGACGACTTACAAAAAATAGAGAATAATTGAAAAGCCATCGAGTAAAAAACCGAGTGATCGAATCACCCATAAATTTTCAACAACTGATTAGAAGCGATTTATGATCTTTGTGAATTGAATAGACTCGCTATAATGACCGAAGTAACTCCACAATTACGAGTCGTCGACAAGGAGTAAGTACATGAAGTTGAGCAGAAATTAATCGTGATGGTCCTTCGAACGAAACTTGAAATACAGTTTGTATATACGACACTGCGCCATCAGAGGCGATAAGTGTCCGATAAGCAGTTTATATTGCCGAGTTCCTCAGGGTTATCGGTGCCTCAGGCCAACAAACTCGCAGCCAAACGCCCGTAGCATAGGATATTTAAAAGAAAAATACACAGACAAGCGATCACACGACCTTAAAATCCAACTCCATCACGAGGAGAGAAAAAAAATCCTTCTAATTCGACTAAACCATCTAAAATTGAAAATCACCACTTCTGAAATGCAATAAAAAATCACTCCAGACAGGGGGGAAATTGCGGTGCAAAAAATAGATTTAATATTCCGTCAATTTGACGGCCGCAGGGAAATAAAACCCTCTGAACCTACCCTAAAGTCACAAAATAGAAAATTACAATCTATACAAATGCACACGTTCTTAAAACGTATACGATGATATATATACCATATATCGATTACTTTATCTGCGTGTCCCGCAGCGAAATTATTCGGAAAATCTAGTCGGGAAATTCCGCGAAATTGGGGTGAAAATTACTGGGCTAAAGCTCGGAATCTCCGGCCATTTTATACTTATATATTCGTCTTTCACGGCCTCCTTTTTCCTGATGGCCGCGCACAGTTGCGTCGCCTCACTGATAAAATATCCTCTCAAACCTCCAAGTGGATTACCGATATTTTCCTTATCGTCCTGCGGAAACTCGAGTTTTCAAGTGTTCATGTACACGAGCGCGTGGAACAGAGGAATATATCCCGGTGATATCTCGCTCTCGACGATTATTATCACGTTTTGAAATCACGTCGAACGCTCCCCATCAGAAACACATTATACTATGTCGTTCTTGCTATAAAGGTAAAATTTTTTAAAAACTTAAAAAAATCATTCAAAATACTTAGTTCAACATGGAAAATAATTCATTCCCTCCATTTTCCGGAATATTTATCAAAAAACTTACACTCAAAACTTCAAATTTCATTTTTTTTCATCAAAAAAAGATGAAAAAATTATTTCTTTTTTTTTTTTTAAGTATAGCAATCAACCCAAAAATGTTAAATAAATCGTTTTCAAAAAATAAACGCGAAAAATCTGATTTTTCCTAATAAAACTTGCAAAATAGAAAAAAAAAACGATCATTATCAGCTTTTGGATAAACAATAAATTGTAAAAATTTTAAATACTACAATAATCCATAAAGTAAGATTCACTATCCAATATAAAATACAAAATAAATTTTTATTACCCCAAAAACCGAAAAAAAAAAAAATTTTTTTTTATTTTTTTGAGCGTGTGAAAAAAAACGTTAAAGCTTAAAAATAATGACGTAAGGTGCTGATACACAAAAGACAAGGCGAAAAAGTCCGTTTATAAAGATTGAGACTAAAAGGGATGCTTGCATGCCGGGTAAGGGAGTGTTTAGGTCGTGGGGTGGTTGTTGTGACGGCGAGTCTGCGTTGTATATACACACTGAAGTTCGATTCTTACAGCCATTTATCATCCAACTCTACCCGCAGTTCTTTTTTTTTTCTGTGTTGCACCATGCCTTTTTCCCTGCAGCAGCAGCAGTATATCCGAATTGGCGATTTTCCGCGCGAGAAAAGCGTCCAGCGAAAGTAATTGAAAAAGTTTTAATTTCTTCCGTCTTTTTGTTTCGACGTTTTTCGTGGCTTTCACGGGCTAAAACGCACTATTGATTATTGGCAATCTGAGATGACGTCTCGCCTCGTTCACTTGTCTGCTTCGCCCTTTCTCCTTTCACCCGTTGGAAACCGCCAGCGTCTCAAGTGTACACACAGCCCGCTCAACCGGAGCTTCAACTTTGCCAACACAGTGCGAATGACCTGCCAGACAGAGTTCTTATTGCCAAAAAAAAAAAAAAATTCCCACCAATATTGATAATTCACTCTACTGCCAACAAAAAAAAAACCCCATCTATTTTTATCATCAACAGAATCACCAAAAATTTTAAAGACGTTTTTTCCGATCATAAAAATACAAAAATAAATATTTTATCGACATAAAAATTGAGAAAACTGATAAAAATATTCATTAAAAAAATTTTTTTTATTATTATCATTGTTTATTTATTATTTGACTATAATATAAATAAAATAAATAATTTTTTTCCACAGATAAATAATAAAAACAACGATATTTTTAACTCTAATCATCGAACACAATTCAACACTTGATAAATATTGAATTCATTCATAAAAAAAAAAAACAGAGTACATTTTTTTTTCGGTTAATTTTGAGTATTATTTAAATAAGTAGGTTAATGATATAGTGAAAAAAAAAATTTTTGCGCATATAAATGCATTGTTTCCTCGCAATTGTTTGCCAACAGACGGAAATATTAATGAATCATTGTTTGAAATGCACATCAGAGAGAGAATAAAGAAAATTGAGATATATTAATACTTTAATTCATTCTTTGAGTGAACCCATGAGCGTTCAATGCCCGTGAGTCATAGGTCAAACGTCAGCGGATAATTGATTTGTTTGTTTGTGAAAATCTCACTGGTAGAGGCTATATGAATGTTAAATGCTCCTGTAAGTTACTTTGTCATCAGCTATATACTTCTAGCAACGTTTTTAATATCAGAGTACACAAGAGTATTCTCTTTCAGATGGAGTCAAATTTTAAAACATTGGTCAACATTGTTTGCCACTTGACAAAACATATTACTTGGAATGTAATTATTATATATCGACAATATTTGTTGGAGTGAAACATTCAGTGTGTGTAATTTAAGAGCGACAAAACACGTTATTCTACTGGTGGAGAAAATCAACAGGAGTGAGTCTGATACCCTGATTATTATGACCCGGGTCGAGCCTTGAACTTGCTCCTACGATAAGCTTCAAGTTGCTTATTCGACAAGTGTATACACTATACAAATAAAATTTTTATCAACTAACCAATACTCAAATTCGCTTTAATCTCATATACGGCTATTTATATTACCAATATGCATTTACAATGTTGCGCAGTAATTATAATGTCACAACAATTTAAATTAAAAGAAAAATTTCATTCCCAAATCGACAATTTTTCTCAAATAAAAAATCTCAAGATATGCTAAAAAACAAAACTACAATTTTAAATGATAAAAAATTTTTCATCTACCAAAAAAAATAGGATAACTGTGTCTGTTTATGACCAGGTACGAGAAAAAAATTTTTGAGCTATCTTAAAGTGTTTAAAAAATTGTATAAACATTTTTAATCAAAATTTTTCAAAATATTTTATTCCATTGTCTGCAAATAATTCACTTTACGCTATTTTTTTTGGAGTATTTCAAGAAATTTTTGATATCTCATAAATTTTTTAATTAATATAATTAAAAAAAAAAAGAAATTCTTAAGGAAAAGAATTTTTTTCTGAAAAACAATTATTAAAGTAAGGTAACTGACGGAATAAAAAAAATATTTGATTGCCAATTTTGTGCGAAAGACGCGTGTATTATTGTACAGGCGAGTGGGTATAATTGTAAGAATCGGAAATTAATTATTAAGTACGTGTACTAGCGGAAATCGGTGATTAACTGGAACATTTGCATTGCAAACGGTATTTCACCAGTTGATGACTGACTCAAGTTCACCTAGCCTCAAACACTCGTTTATGATTGAGTCAAAACAAACAAAATTCACTCTATATATTATTCCTATAAAGTGACTCTTTAAGTTAATTATCGATTACTTGAAATAATTTCAATGCCTAAAAACTTATAACTTATTTCTTTGCACAGTTGATAAATAATATTTGTTGAGCGGTCATTAACTGGAACATGACCGGTCATTAATTGGTGTTTTTCACATACACGATATTTCTTTAGATTTTCATGTTTTCGCTGTATTTTAACTGTTAAAAAAAAATTATAAATCGAAAATATTGTATTCAAATGATATAATTATGCGCTCATCGATGCTTAAACACCAAAAATTATTTAAATACCAATCATTTTACCTTATAACCAGTCATCAACAAGTATACATTAACCCTATATATTTACGACAAAAAAGGCAATAATTCTGAAATTTAAAGCGATAAAATTTTTTTTAATCTGATAAATCATTTTAAAAAATTGCAAAAGGGTGAAATTTTTTAATAGATTGCATAAGGGTTGAAAATGTCGATAAATCCGGCTAAAACGGTAATATTTAAAACCTCATTAACTATGGCGTTAAACGATAAAATAACTTAGGAAAGAATATTTTATCATCGGGATAAATATAGCAAAAAAAAAAAGAAGGATGGGTAAAGAGAGTCATATAAGAGCGAGTGGGAGAAAAAGAGTGAGATTGGAGAACGATGAAACCTCCCCTATTCAATGTCACTGCAATAATAAACCACCACAGTTATCTGTGTGTTTCTGTATATTTCCCTCCGGGGATCCTCTCTCGTGGCCTCTCCCTCCGACAGCGGCACATTGAGCGCCAACATCGAGGCCAAGTTCAGATCTATATATACCTACTACCATCCAATCCGGGGCCACCCACTGTTGGCGTTTACACGCCACCGACCTCCGCTTTTGCTACTACTACTCCACTGAGGCCGAGCAAGTCACCAGCAGCAGCAAAACACTCTACCTCTCGGCTGTCCCTCACTAGAGCCCGCACTGGCCTCCCCGTTGACGCGCGCATGTTGCCTCTCGCGCCGTTGGCCAACACGTTCACACGCTCATGCCCGCCGTGGGCTTTCCGAGATATCTGTTTATAAATATATCTATACACGATGCCTGCGGAAATTCTACTACGCCGCGAGGATTTTCATTTACAATGAAACAAGCCACGCGTGGCGGCGTGCGTGAGAGCGGATGAAGTCTTCTAGGTTACCCGCTTGATCTTTGTGCTTTTTCTTTTAACGCCCATTTTATATCAACCTCATGAATACACTATATACATTTTCCCCTTTTGCATTAGACACCGGAGGCCGTCAAAGATGCACTTGTAGTGCAATCGTACCAACACTTTTGATATATCCAACTAAAGTCTATTTCTCATTTTTTTTTACTTACAAACAAGACCCTAGCGAAATTTGATATTTTTTTAATCGCTGTGTTAATCAATTATTTGACTATATATTTTTGTTTTTTCGTGTCTCGTATCAAAAAATCATGGTTTATTGTGTTTTAAGAGCCCTAAAAAAAAATTCAACCGGATAAAAACATTTTTAAAGATCGCTCACGAATTTTGAAATCTACAAAAATTGTCAAAATGTTATTGTAACCAATTTTTTTTTTTTGATTACAGAAAAAAAAAATTTTCTACAATCACATTTTGACTTTTTTGTGAGATTCGTTGAGAGACACCTGAATAAACTATGATTTTGATTGATTCAATTAATTGAAAGAAATAAAACAATTAAAAACACTGACCTTTTTCTCCGTGAGCTTTTCACACCGCCGCATCTTGCAGATCTGGTGACTCTTGTCATTTCTGCAGGGCGCACAATCCCCACAATTGTCCTTGCGCTGACATCCAATGCACTCACCGCAACGTTTGCGCTTTTTCTTCGCCGGTTTATCGCCAAGTCCACCCTCGCCATCAGCATCACCCATGCCACCACCTAGATGACTGTGAGCCCCGCGATTTGCAGTCGACGACACAGCAGCCACTTGACCAGAACTCTCCACATTACCACTACCATCCTCCGACTCCATGGAGCCAGCTCGTATTTTTCTGCGCTCCTTTTTCCGTCCATCAACACCTATCGCGCGCGAGGTGGGCGACGAGTCGAGCACAGTCGACATGGGATTCTGGAAGTTGGTGTGATGCAGCTGCGGATAATCGGGCTTCAGCACAGTGACAACAGTATGATGACCAGGCGGCGCAAAGCCCTGAACAGGGTTCGAGCCGAGCAGTTGGATGTGCCGCTCGTCGAGCATCTGCTGCTGCAGCGCCGGAACCTCGCGAGCTTGCACGGGCGCTGGGACTAGCGGATAGCCGACGGGTCCGCGGTGCGGGTGAGGTGGGGGGAGCGGCGAACCGAGCGTGTGGAAGCTCGGCAGGCCCACGGCCGATGTTACCGGCGGCGAGTGGGAGATTGACGCGGGCGACAGAGGCGTCAGCGCCGTCAGTTGTGGCTCGGACTCGCTCGGTGGCGCAAATTGACTCGCGAAGCTCGGCAATCCCTCGCTATTCACACCCACGCCGTGCTTCGACTCCCAGGGCCGGTACTGACTCGCCAGCACCACTTCGCCCCGCGAATCTATCAGCCGACCCGTCAATCCCTCGCCGTAGTAGTCCCACGCCGACGCCAGGCCCAGGCTCACGTCGTGGCTGTGCAGGGTTGTCAACGTCGTGCCGCCGTCCATTGTCATGTCGCCGGAAAAACTGCTGAATGGCGGCAAGTGGCGGCTTGGGTCCCCCGGGCCCAAACTCCCCGGCGACACCGACAGCCCGCTCGGGGGGCTCACCCGCTCCGGGGCGAGGCCCTCCTTTTTTACCTCGGCGCTCATCTTCGCCAACGCATCCTCAAGTCCATCACCCTGCTAGTACACTTGCAACCGACTTTATTCTCTCTGGCTTATAGTCAACCCTTAGCTTGTCGACATGTGGGTGTTTTGTCGAGTTATCAACCGAACAAAAAAAAACGAATTTAATTGCGTGACATTTACAAGATTTGATATATTATATATTCTACGATTTTTGTTTTTTGTTTGTTGAGCTTCACGTTGGCTGTAGCTTCGTTTTTTTTTTTTTTGCTTACTTTTTTTGTACTCGACAGGTTTAGGCTATAAACTGAAGTAGATCCGTTCCCGTATTTATATTTTTCCTGAGCGAAATATTCTTCTTAATTTGTCGTTTTTTTTTTTTTTTTTGTGTTTTAGGTAAAAGTCGATAAAAATTTTTTTCTTGGTGCTCGTTAAAAAATGTAGAATACTTATACAAGGTTTAACTATTAATTCCTATATGCACTGCTGGTAAGACTGCCTGTGTTTTTTGATGTTTTTCTTTTATCAAGCGTTTTCAGCAGCAGCTGTTGATTTTCGTCTGGTTTTAGTGTAGCTTCTCGTTGAAGGATTAGTAGAAAATGGTAGTTTCTTTGGTTTATGGTATTGTTCTATGTTCGGCTCTCTGTCACACGATTTCTTTAGAAAAATTTCTTTTTTGTTTTTACTCCTGATTTTTTAATAATAAACTATTCACTTGATTTTATTTTTAATCCTCTTGATTTTGGCACTGGTGGATTTTTTTTTTTCTTGTATCAGATATATATTTGTACACTAGGTAAAGATACTATAGATTTGAATCCCTCACTTTGTCTCTATCTAATTTGTCCTCTTGAATATTATACCTCCACGTCTCCGGATCTAAGCTCTTGGAATATTAGGACAATATATAGACACTAATTACGTCATTCGCGCTTCGTAAGAAAATATAAATCACTTGAGGTTAATGTGGCTTGTTAGAAGGCGGTTGATTTGTACGATCTGTAACAGAGAAATAAGACAATGCATTAGTATCAATTGCAGGGAGAAATTTTTTAATATAATAAATAGCCCACCCTATCAATCAACTGTCATGCACTACTAATTTTACTTTGAACTCAACTCCGGGTACAGCTACGCCTTCTTTTTTACATTTTTTTTCTTATCAATAATAAAATCTTCAATTTAATAGATATAATTTTTTATATGTATAAAAATTTTTTTTTCGTCAATATTTCGATTTAAATCATGAAATATTTGTTTTTATAAATTATTAATCCTAAAATAACACAAAATTGTTCAGTAGGGTAGACGTGATTGTGTGGTAACGTGAGCCAATTTAATTCTATAGACATTGCATGCCAGACAAGCCAGACTGTGGGGAATTTTCTGAAACAATTTCACGTTCAATAAAATTTTTTTTTACTCCAATTATTTATAAAACAAATTTACAAACTTATATTCCAATAGATACATTCGTTAAATCCTTAAAAAAATTAATAAAAGTGACTTTTAACCAAACTATACAAAACAAACCAATCAAAAATTTACTAAAACTCATTAAATACAAACAGTAGAAAAAAAATTTATTAATAAAAAAGTTGAGAAATTGAATAAACTATTAAAAACATAATAATAATTTTTTTCAAGAAATGCACGGTTCACTAGATAAATGAGAATTTACTTCAATTATAGAACAAAAACCGCTTAAAATCTGTATATAAGGTGAACGCGGTGTTGGAGAGAAAAAATGTATTGACAAAAAAGACGCGGAATTTAATTATCTATTGAAAAGATTCTAAGCATTTTTTACTTAAATTTCACGGTTCACGAGATATTCGGTAATTTTTAGATTTACGTGAGTATTACGTGAGTATTTGAGAGCGCGTAATATCGTATTCACCCATATGACTCTGAGCCGCCTAGTTCCTGCGCGACCTCGTTCACCGGGAAACCGACGGCAGTCGAGCACGCAACTCTCCGTATAAAGCCCACGTGTGATGTAGAACCTCGGGCGCCCGTTGACCACGCGCTCTGCTGCTCTTGTTCTCCTGCCAAGGTTACTATTACGAGTCCCTCCCTCTACGCGCGCGCGCCCACCACTATTCCCACGCTTTAGCATTCGTAAACGACGTGCTAGGCTAAACCACGCGCGCGATTACTCGTCGCCATTCAGCACAATCGCTCAACAGTAGCGACAGCTACTCAACTTGCCCGAGATTATCCCTTCTCTACGTGCACATTTAATGTTTATAAATTTTTACGCGCGCCAATTTAATTAGCCAATGTTCTGCCACGGGAATTTTATGGCAAAAATACTCCCGCAAGCGCCCGCACAGTCGCTCATGGCAATACTCGAGCAGCACAGGGCCAGGACGAAATATCGATCCGCTGTTTTCACTTTAGAGGCCTCGCGTATTTGCCCCATGCATGCTACACACACCCCGCCCTGATGCCGACTTGAGTAAATTCGGTCTATAACACGAAGCGTCATCGATCGACACGTGAACAGGTGTAAGTTTGGTTATAACGCGGGGATTAGTTACTCCTGATTATACCCTGCTATGTATCAAGGGTATGTTTAGATGCATCTGTAAGACACTTTTGCCGAAAAAATTTTTTTTCATCGGTTAAACCATAAAAATAACAAAACTTCACCCTTTTCTCGATAAGAAAAAAATCAGAAATGTTAAAATGTCAGATTTTTATGGAGAAAAAAATTAAAATAAATTTTTTTCTGTTGATAAAACTCATTTTTTGATTTTATAACACATGTTAGAAAAATTAAAATGTTATTATTTGTTGAAAATTATAGGTAAATAATTTTTCCAAGTTGAAAAAAAAAATTTTTTTTTTAATGTTTTTAATATGCAAAGACGATCTTAAGCTAAAATCTGTGATTTCCAGACTTTCAAAAGATGCAAAAATAATCCTTGCGAATGACCAGCTTCGCATAATCGCAGAATAAATGAGCTTTCGCTATATCCGTAAGAAACTTTTGCCTCATTATCCTTTCGCCTGGCTAAGAGATAGCTTGCGAAAGAGGTATATATACAAGAGAAAAGCTATAAGGAGATATATTTTTTTTCTTTTATTCAAAGCAGATAAATATGATTTTTTTGTTGAATTTTTTATAAATATATAACTTTTATCTTCTGTTTTCTCCAAAGTGATACGCATTGTGTGCTTGATGATAATGGGAAAAATCATGCAAAGCATGTGCATAAGGCGATTGAACTTTCCGCGGGTGTTTCATAAATTGTCTCGAGTGAATACCGCGAACTTTAGTCTTTAAAGGTCACGAAACTCCTGGCGCGACGATACGCGATAGATAGTCACTGGTCACACGTGATAACGTCACTCGCTTCTACGTCGGAAAAAAATAACTATGGCCCCCGAGAGTGTGATTGTTCTGTCTGACAAAGACCGAAGTATTAGTAACATGTGTGTCTGCATAATTAAACTACTCTCGTGGGCTATGACACACGATTCTTATGCGGCGCTTTTCAGGAGGCGGTAAAACTTTATCGTCGCAAGTAAAATCATCACTGAAAATCCTCAGAAAAAAATGATAAATAATTTTCCCAAGAATTTTTAAAAAAATTTTTAACATCAACATTTCACCGTAAAAAAAAAAACATCTAATCGTCATTTAAAAACCATGATAAAAAAGTGTTGTTTAAAAAAATTATAAATTTTGTAAACAAAAAAAAAATATTGACATTTTTTTTCAATGATTTGGTCACGAAAAATCGTCGGGGAAAAAAATAGTAATTTTTTTTATTGCATGCAGGATTGTGTGTGTGTGTGTGTGTTTTTTTAATTTGTAGGATAAGATGGAGTGTTGCTCGAGAGAGATGGTTTTCAACAGCGACATTTTTTATTTCGCAAAAATGCCAGAGAGTGAATTGAATGTAGACGTAAGAAGAAAAAAAGCGGGAAGATCCGGGGCGTTTGGTCTGGCGGAGCAGCTGGTCGGGGCACATGCACTTTCGCTGAATCGACCGTAGCGAACGCACAAAAATTCAATACCGCCTCTCGCGCGTTGCCAGAGTCTCGTCCCATAGTGCACGCTCCGTCGCGCTATATACCCAGTGCGACGAAACGATGTGCCAGATTCTTTCGCTTGCAACTTGCATATATGTACATGCTGCATACACTACCGCGCCAAACTGTGCACTTCCTCCGGGAGTCTCTCGCGCGAAAAAATTAAAAAAATTTTCACTATCTCATTCTCAACAGCCATAAAAAATTCAAAATTTATTTCACAAAAAATACCAAATTCTCTCCATTTTTAATAAGCATTATAAAATCATTAATTCATCAAAAACACAATATTTTAAACAAATAAACAAATTTTATACGCAGATAAAATATTTCAAAAAATTTTAATTATCGATAAAAAAATATTTTCAACGTCAAAATATCGACATAAACGATTTAAAAAAAAAAAACCGAAAAAATGTAAAAACTCAATTTAATTCATCTAAAAATTTTTTTTCAATCAGCTAAGCATAAAAAATCCAATAAAACTGCTCATTGGTGCGTTAAAACATAAAAAAAAGAATCTACATTAAGAGGCTAATAAACATGCACATTAAGAGAGCTTAAAATAATTTTTTTTTTTTTTCAAGGAGAGCCATATTTTCGTTTACCAACATACATCATATTTTTTTCCAGAATAACAAAGGGAGAGTCTATCGAGAGGGGGAAAGAGACATTAGCAGGACCCGTATATATATACGCCATCGCGCTCTCGAGCCGGCTTCCGCTTCCTCCACTGTGAAGCAATAATTTTCTCTAGTACTACCCCTGCAGTGTGGTTTCCGCGCGTAAATTCTCGATAAGGCGCGCAAGTTTGCCGGTTTTTCTTTATTTATATGTATGTATAAAAAAGCACAGCGAGGCTGATGGCGCTAATTCCGGCCGGCAAAAAGGGCCTGTAGCGCCGCCAACAACGCGCACACTGCTCGTGTGCGTTACGCCTGGCGGCGAAAAAGTCCGACGTCGGGCACTCGGAGCAAAAAAGCTTTTGGGTACACTTTCGCCGACCTCGTGGTGGTGCCGCGGTCGAGTCTCGCGACAAAGGCTGCCTGGATTCAAGGTCTCACGCATACGTGCGCGCAACAACTCCGCGCACGCCTCCCCCACGCTCTCCCTTTCGTTCACGTTTTCGTGGTCGGATCCCGCTGCACACCCAGTGTATGCACGTACACAAATTTGCGGATTCTTATATTTCGACCATTGAAACAATCCATTCCCTCGGAAACATTCAGAAAAAAACAAATTATAACGTAAATTTCTTGAGAAAAAAAATTTTTCCCGTGGTTTTTTGAAGAAAAAAAAAATTTTTTCTTCACAATTGATTGCGGAAAATTGATCTTTTGCACACATGCACGCTGGGCAAACATACAAGTTGCTTTTCTGTCCCTTAGATATGTTGCGACCGCATAATCAAACGCTAAGTTGATATGCGCATGCGTCAGCTAACGCGACAGAAAATACGAAAACAAAGTACGACAGAGAGAGCAAGAGAGAGGACAATTCGGACCTCTAAGCGCGATCATGGGACCCTTAACTCCCACCCATCCACCTTGGAGATATCGGAAATGATATAAAATTGCGTCTAGTGCGTCGCTGATATTTAAATTGGTTCGCTAAACCACAGATTAATGCTCAGAGCGCGTCTATTCTCGCTCAAGAACACACCAGAAATTATTCTACAACTTTTAGAGCCGAAAAAACATTTAATTTCGAGTTCAGAATGACGGTAATTCATCAGAAGTCTATTGACGTGTATTTATAACAGTCATTGCCAATTCATGTAGCGAAAGGACCTTGAATGCTCAATGAAGGAGAATAAAACAGCAGCAAAGACGTGGTCAAGAGGATATCAGAATGGATTTTCCGTGAACTCATCGAATCACCTGTAATGCGTATTTTGAACTAATTTTTTTAATCCATACTATAAAAAATCGTTTGTTTTTCTTCGAGATAGAAGAAAAAAAATTTTATTTCTTATTTTTTTGCAAAAAATATCATTCAGAGAGGAAAAAGTTTCAAATAAAAATTATTCAATTTTTAATTATCTATAAAAAAGGTTTTCAGAATTTTTCCGAAAAACCAATTAGTTTAGCATATAACAACCCTTAAAGTTGCTGAGTTCTATAACAACACACGATACAGCGTTCTCTATATACTTCTCTCGAACTTTGCGGCTTGATACAAGCTAAAATATTAATATTTCGCGAAAAACTCATATAACCTTTTTAATAGATAATTTAAATTGAAACAACTTTTATCTAAAACTTTTTTTTCTCCAAATGATATTTAAGGTAGAAAAATGAACTTTAGAAAAAATCATCGGGTACAAATATCCATTTTTGATTCGATACCGATTGGAAAATGAAAATTGATGAAATTTTCTCGCACAACTTCCTATAAGAATGATTTACTCAGAGTGGGGAAAAATCTTGAAATTACAAAGAGGTCGTTCGGACGATCAAGGGCAAACTAAGCGCGCTGCGCGGACTCTGATGCGATTTTGCGAAACTGGCGGCGGCCATAGCCGCGTGGCGATTCCCGAGGCGGGCGATAAGTGCAATAAAAAATACGAAAGGCAAAAGCCGAGGGACCGGTGTGCCCGTAAATCTCTCTCCGGCGCCCGTTGTTCTCGCGCTATGGTGCCCTCTCATGCTTTCCTTTGCTATAATGCTACTCTCTCTAGTTCTTCACTTCGCCGAATCGCGCGCGCCGTTTTGTGTTCCGCTTGGATCTGCAACTGCCCAAAGTCGCCTGTGTATTCTGAGAAAAATCGCCACACGGTTACGAAACGGGAGCCGCGCGCGCGTTTTATTCCATTCTGCGACCTCGGGGCCTTTCGGAGCCTTTTTTTTTATACATCACTCTTTTAATGGTTTCCTTGTGTGCCCAAGGTTTAATAATCCAATCGACAAGTTCTTTTGAATATCAATTGTAATTAAATTCATATTTACTATTTTTTTTTTGCTATAATGAATGAAAAAAAAATTTATATCGCTCGTTTGTCCACGTTTGAAAATATCCACACGATAGTTTACGGGTTTATCCAACTCACGGTGAGTCACAGGTCAATATTTTTTCACGTTGGTATCGTGTGTAACCGAAAAAAGATCTTGCATATGTATACGACGACGAATGAGAAAAACGTTTCCCGTGTTGTGTGCACACGCGCTCGCTTCTTCTTCTTCTTCGTCGACGTATAAACGCGAGTAGCTGTACCCGGAGTATACAACGTGAAAGAAAGAGCTGCAAATGGGCAGAGGAAGCACATAAAGCCAACGAAAGCGAGAGTACACGCTCTCTTGCCATCCACTTTCATTCTCTCCGCGCAATGTATGTAGTGTACTCCTCTCAAACTGCCATGCGTTATTTGTAAACGCATTTTTCCCGTTGACAAACAAAAAAAAAAAAAAAACAACAATCCACAAAAATTTTTGTTCAACACTCACAAAAAATATCAAAAAAAAATAAAACAATCATGACAATGTAAAACACCAAAAAAAAAAAAAAAACAAAATTTTCTTTTTGTAAAATTAAATTGAGAAAAAAAGTAAATAAAAAAATCACCTCACGTGTATGTATCAACTTTGAAAATTGGCTATCGGTGTGTAATTAAAACGAACAAAAAATATTAATAATAATAACAAACTTTTGGTACATTTCATCACAAGACTACAACAAATAAACCAAAAAAACCTTGAATATATATATCACACACAAACACACAAAATCCTTTTTTTTCTGCTAAAAGCACACTTATTTTTTTTTTTCCAGCATTCGTGTAAAACTACATTATTTAAAAAAAAAAAACTAATCCGTACTTGTTTATTAAAATTTTTGTGTATTTTTTAAAAATTTGTTGTGGTTTATAAATATTTCATTTTTAAAAATTTTCTCCATCCACAATAATGATTTGTCACGCTTCTTTTTCACACGAATAACAACACCGTGTCTCGCGCATTTCTCGCGATCGCACGATAGTATCACACGGCGCGCCGTCTTTGAACGTCGTCGTTGAACGTCTCTTCTCGTTGCTCTCGCGTGTTCGCGGCGAAACGTTCGTGTTTCGACTCGTCTGTCGTGTGTGCGCGCGCGCGTCACCACTTCTTCCGTCCTGCTCTGTCCCTGTCTAAACTCTCCGCCCTTCTCGTGTCGTCCAATCACCCGCGAACCAGCCGATGCACAAGCAAACGCGCGGACGGATGATGCTCGTCGGCGTCGTCGCCGTCGCGGACTTTACCAAACTCGTGCGGACACTGAAAGACGCGAGGAAATGTACCTTTGCTTTGGTTGCGGACAGAGTAGGCCCGAGGGGCTGAGTGTGCTCGCCGCGCAGTGACTGTATGCGCTCCAAGAGTATTCTTTGTCCGACCGAGTCGCAGCTGCCCGCGTTTCGGCCCTCGGCCGAGCTCGGCAATCCTCGGCTGTCATCCCGCCGCCGTGGCGGGAACCAGGACATACAGGATCTGCTCGGGGAAAGGGAAACCCTGCGGACCGAACAGTAATGTCAGAATATACCACGGTGGGGACTTGGCTGCGCACGCAAAGCGCAGCCGAGTCCTCAATCGCGCCATCTTGTTGCAACCCCTATAGTACACAGCGTTGCTGCCGTTGAAAATGCCGCGATCAGGACAAAAAATAATAATATCTTTCTCTGCGGAAAAACTACATTTTTTTACATAAAAAAAATCCTAAAAAAAATTTTTTTTTTTTCAAAAATATCTCCTTGAAAATTATAATTCAATGCTTTTTGAATTTTTTAAATTTTAAGGGTAAATATTTACAATGTTTTTCACTGTTTGTAAAATTGGGAAGAAAAATCTTGTAGGATAAAAAAAAATTTTTTTTATCAAGAAAAAGAGTTGTATTTTTTTTTTAGTTTATTATTTTGATCGTTTGGCCGGAGTTTTCAAACGAATTATCGCGGCACTCGAGCTACTGTTGATTTCATGGGCTCACGCGGCGTGTTTGGAGCATGCGAAGGTCGTGGCCATCACCTAAACACCACAGAGTACAACTCTATCATGTAATATAGAGCGTCATCGCCTGAGGTATCATGACTCTAGCCATTATAGTCTAGTCCGGTGTTTTTTATAATGTCCAAAAACTTCTCGGGGCCTTGTTTGGCTCGTGCCACTTTTATCTTCATCTCATAAACAGAGATTATTTATTTACTGATATTAGTAAAAAGAAAAATTGTGAAAATCGAAATTTTTCTTCAATCAAGTCCGTAAAAATGACTTTAAATATTTATAAACTTGAAAAAAAAATTTTTTCTCATCGAAAAAAATTTAAATTGTTCTTAAAAAAAAAATTCTCAACATTTTCCGAAGTAAAATATATATATTTTATGTTTGTAGAATTATAACTAGTATACGGAGCAGAAGAATATATTGACCAACTCGAGTTATCACCTCGTAAAATGAATAAGGCGAAGATAGTTGTTACAGACATAAACAGTCGATATCAATAAAGTGGCAATAACAACGAATAGAATAATTCTGTAACAACTACTTTGTTTCTCCATTTTTTTCTGCTCTTTGACCTCTGCTCGCAGCTGTATAAGCTATGTTCAAAAAAGACACGTAGGCACTTGGAAAAAATGGTTATTGATCGAAAAATATCGAGAGAGAAACTGTTATTTTCTCACACACATGTACACATGCTTTTACGATTTTTTTTACGGCGCTCCGAAAATTTTACTGAGGATATCAGACTGTTATATATATAGGTGAGCGGACACCTTTCGCCAGCTGAGTTGCAAAAAAGTTGGGACCCGGGAAAAGCGCCGCGGTATGTTGACTATATCGCGCTGGCAGATCGGAAGCTATTATGAGGCTTTATTCAGATGCTTATCGAAGGTGCTGATGATGCCGCCGTGCACCACCTCGCTCATTGGTACATGTCGAATTTTTTTTTGGTATACCCCCTGCGCTCTATACTCTTGACTGATGCGTGCACACACATCCATATGCGGGCGCACTCACGTTTATAAGAGAAAAACACCAGATGTCGATGACAGTCACAGGTATATATCGCGCATCAGGCAATTCATTATACACTTATTCAACTCGTGAAATTCAATTTATCAAGTAACAACAAAAAAACATTACAACTGATTTAAAAAAAATATTCGTACGCCCTTGGGAAAATTTTTTTTGATTCATGAATTTGATTAAAAAAAATTATTCAAGCATGAATATTTTTTTATATATAAAGTATACTTGGTAAATGTTGAAGATTTTAATTATTAATTTGATAATTAGAGCTGTAAAAAAATTTTTTCATTATAATTTCATTTGTTTCAATTAAAAAATTCGAAATTTTCGATTAGAGTTTAAACCTGTTTTTTTTTTTTCGTCAGAAACTCGGTAAAAAATTGTTGAAGGCCAAAAAAAAAAAATGTCGAGAGCACTCTGAAGTAATTAACGGCAGAAAGGAAGAATAATGTATATCCGGCGAGCAACAAAAAAGCTGAGAATTTCATTGCAAAAAAAAAACGCTGTATAAGACATATATAAATTAGAATCCATTCGCGGCATATATATAATATACGAAGAAGCTCGGTAAACCGAGAGCACACTCAAGTGTGCGCTCGGTCGCTTCAACAGAAAGCACCGGCCCGATTTTCCCAGGTAGATTTTCCCGGCCGCATATTTTTAACGGCACGCAGAGGGACACGCACGCTGCTGCGCCTCGGTGCGTATAGACGCACGGATAGCTGTGTGTAAGTTTTTTTTACACACACATTATTTTTCACGCGCGCCTCTGCTCTGATGTGTGCACGCATAAAACACCATAAATATGTATATATATCTAGCCGCGACGTTGGACACCCCAATGATGATTATCATGACAATGCGTATGCAGATATAAATTAATGCATATATTCTTCTACCGGGGGTTGACGTGTACGCAACGCCGCCTCTGTTCAGAGCCGACACATAAGGAGATGCATCATAACCACACGGCCTTGATCCTGCGATCTTTCTCTTTTGCGCGCTCGCACGCACGAGGATTAAAATCCGAGATGCTCGTCACCCCACGTGCCATCCAATCGTCTCTGATATTTTACTGTATCTCTATA
Source organism: Macrocentrus cingulum (assembly GCA_002156465.1). NCBI lineage: Eukaryota > Metazoa > Arthropoda > Insecta > Hymenoptera > Braconidae > Macrocentrus > Macrocentrus cingulum. Next base: position 33,874 of record MVJL01004392.1, read on the forward strand.
ATCATGCAGATCGCGCTGACAGCTTTTAATATTTTTTCCAAAGCGCACTCTATATACTTAATCAAAATTTCGCGAAAAAAAATTTTTATTGAGAATTTCGATTCTTGAAAATTTTTTTATCAAAGGTAACTGCACCAGTTGATGACTGGTTGAGGTAAATTTGGCGGAAAATGATTGGTATTTAAATAATTTTTGGTGTTTAAGCATCGATGAGTGCATAATTATATCATTTGAATACAATATTTTCGATTTATAATTTTTTTTAACAGTTAAAATACAGCAAAAACATGAAAATCTAAAGAAATGTCGTGTATGTGAAAAACACCAATTAATGACCGGTCATGTTCCAGTTAATGACCGCTCAACAAATATTATTTATCAACTGTGCAAAGAAATAAGTTATAAGTTTTTAGGCATTGAAATTATTTCAAGTAATCGATAATTAACTTAAAGAGTCACTTTATAGGAATAATATATAGAGTGAATTTTGTTTGTTTTGACTCAATCATAAACGAGTGTTTGAGGCTAGGTGAACTTGAGTCAGTCATCAACTGGTGAAATACCGTTTGCAATGCAAATGTTCCAGTTAATCACCGATTTCCGCTAGTACACGTACTTAATAATTAATTTCCGATTCTTACAATTATACCCACTCGCCTGTACAATAATACACGCGTCTTTCACACAAAATTGGCAATCAAATATTTTTTTTATTCCGTCAGTTACCTTACTTTAATAATTGTTTTTCAGAAAAAAATTCTTTTTCTTAAGAATTTCTTTTTTTTTTTTAAAGTATATTAATTAAAAAATTTATGAGATATCAAAAATTTCTTGAAATACTCCAAAAAAAAATGACGTGAAATGACTTTTTTCCCGATAATGCGATGAAATATTCTGAAAATTTGTATAAAAAATATTTACATAATTTTTTAAATACCTTAAAATAATTTAAAAAAATTTTTCAATTCGCCTTTTGTGTGTTTAGTAAAATATATATGAATATTACTTTTTTCACCTGCACAAATTTTGTTTTAAAATGGGTTAAACTGGCATGCGACATCAATTGTATATAATCCCAAGCCAATATTACAGCGATGGACATATACTAATAAGACTCAACTCCTCTCATGGCGCATTATTGTATAGGGGAGCCCGAGTGTCCTCCTCCATAGACTGTCGCGTTGAATGTGTGTCATGGGTCGGCGGTATTAATATCCTGCATTGTTGGATCCGAGAGTCCTGTGCGATTCAAGTTTGAATTGAATTTGTATTATTGTGTGTCGATAATAGCGTGGTTATACGAGTGTGAGGTTAATTTTGGAATGAAACGATAAAATTAGCTGCAACAACCTTATTTTGTATATATAATACTCACCTGTATACAATATAGTGGATATTATTGGAATTTATATAACAATATTGCGTATACGATAAACGTGTCTCCTACAATACAAATATTGACATCTACTCTGCAGAAATATTTTACAATGAGGATTGTTTATAGCTGTGAAACTTACTCTGTGTATAATCGTCACCCTGATTAGAGGCTTAGTCCTGCCTTTGACTTGACAGGATGTCGATAATCCGTAAGTTTCACGACAAAGGTCTGTTTTCGGGTGTAAAACCGCGAAATTTCACTTGTGTCCATCAATATAAAGGCCTTTGATTAATTAATTTAAGTGTAAAATGCAGATGTAAAAAATTTTTTCTACCTCAAACTATATTTTCACAAATTTTCTTAACAATTATAAAGATTTTTTGTTTTGATGTTTTACTTTATTTTTAGTTGGAGATAATTTTGTGAAATTTACCATCGCGTTTTGTTAAGTTGCAGTAATAAAATAATATGGCGGATGTATGCGTCATAAAAAATTGTGTCCCTATAGCGAAAAATTCGAGAATTTGTGTACTTTGAATTTGTTATGTCCCAAGTGAGCTCTAAATGACTCTGGTGCTCCTTTTGGGTGTAGTTGAAACTTGGCCCTGAAATTTGGTCTGGAGCGCGCAATGAGAAGTAATAGGGGATGAGGGGGTTAAAAAGGGTGGATACTCAAGTATCCGGGTTATACACAAGTGGCGAGATAGCAAAGAAAAGCTAAATTAGAAAATCCGACGGCTAATTAAAATCATTGCTTTGAAAAAAAAAATTCCCAATCACTTTCCTCACAATTTCCCATGAAAAAAATACTATAAAAATTTTTTTTAGCTATAACAAACTTTCGAAAATGAGAAATATTGAGTTGGGAATTTTTCATTTTTGTATATTCACTATTGTTATATTCAATTTGGGGTTTGGGGGTTGTGCGATGGTCTTTAAAACTATGCCAAGGGGTTGCAAATTTTTTTGGGTGTTTTTCCGGGACTCTAAACTAACTGTACATTACAGAAAATAAATTATTAGAATAGAATATACAAAAATATTAATTTTTTCTCGGTAGGGAAAATTTTCAAAGGCAAAAAATTTAAGTGTAAATTTTTTATTTCAAAATTTCTATAAATATTGATGGTTTAAAAAAATTTGGTTCAGATGGAAAAATAAAATATTTAAATTTGAAATTGGATACATATAGTATGCGTAAAAGTTCCCACGATTTTGGATTATATAAAGTCATTTTCTGTCAAGATTAAACGACTCTAAGCCATCATAAATCACACGTTCTTTTCTGATCTCGCGAATTGATGGAGAAAATTGGCCGGGTTTTTCTATACATACATTATACACAGAGGTGTTATACTGCTTGATGCATTGAGCAGCGATTTTTGGTGTGACGAGAGAGAAAAATGTCGTTGGTCTCTCCATGCGCTGATGATGTGCCATAGAAATTGGCTGCGAAATCCGGACAGATGTGAAGGCGACACAATGATGCTGAAATAAATCAGTTTATCGGAGGCGACCAGGTATAGGAAAAAGGAAACCTATGTCCACACACGCCAGTCCCGGCTATTGTATCGCGTGAGCTCGCGAGTTATTCCCAACGGACGTGCACACACCGAGTAGCAGTATTAGCCAAGAGGCAAAAAGGCATCTGGAGAAAAACTTAAAAAACCAGACGAAAAAAACATCTAAAAAAATTTTTAAAAACCCGCAAATCATCCCATCAGTAAAACAATATTTTTCATGGCGAAATTATATGAAGCAAAACTCTGTCGATAAATTGATTCCGGACGTATGTACGAAAAAAAGAGGGAAAAAAAAAAACTGAAAGGAAAAATATTGAATTATTGAGAAAGTTTGTGGCACTGTGCGGTCGTAGAATAATTTTTCTCCCTCTTTTTGCCAAACTAGAAAAAAATAGCAGATTATTCCACCATGTCCGACATGTGTTCAATACGTAATATAGTGCAGGCAGGCAGATGGAAGGTATAATATGCATTTATAGCCATGTGAATACATTTTGTGTTCAGTTCATTGTATGTAAGACAACCCAGTGTCAAATTGAGTAGTTAATTTTTTTTTTCTGTACAATAAATACCCCTATTGAAAATGACCATTCGTGTCATATTATATATATCTGCAGAAATTTTTTACATCAATATTAAAATGCTTTTTAATTTTTTCTGGGTAAAAAAAAATTTTTTTAATTGAATTTTGATTGAAAACCTGAAAAACTAATCAATATTTTTAACTTAAACATTTTTCAAACCCTCATATACTAGTGGAACAATAAAAAAAACCAGAAATTATTCTCTAAAAAATGTTTTTCTTCATGAAAACACAAAAAAAAATTCTCAAAAAATCTAATAATCGATTGAGCAAGTAAAAAATGTGTGTTTCAAGTGGTCCCTAGACAATCCTGTGACCTTCCTGGCGCGGATTTTTGTCTGGTCCTCTTGAAATTCGCGTAGGACCCTTGTACACACATACATCAGCCCCTGAATACACATACAACCCGCGAAAATATGTACACAATGCAGCTGCGCGCGGATTCGGGGGCAAATGAAGAAACAAAAAAAAATTCTGACATTCTAATTTATCGACGGAGGCGCACCAAAATCCCAGGGATTATATACAATGATACAACGAAACGGCGAGTAGAAGTCTGCTATGCAGGCAGAGCCGAATATCTCACGAATTGTTGTATACAGAGCAAAAATAAGAGTGCATTGAAATGAAACTGGTACTATACTGCGAGGATTGATAATGGAGATAGGAAATAATTATTCTGAGAAACACGTTACACCGTCACCTGTTCCTATCGCGCACAAAAGGCTTTATAGCGTCTATCTCTGTTGCTCGCGCACACCCTCCGCCCCTCCAGTGTTCTTCGCACGCTGAATAAGCGCGAACGCGATGGCTGTACATTATAGCAAAGCTTTGATCTCGCGACGAGATCTACTTGCACGAGGTTTTCGATCGCCATGTGTGCGCGACAAACAGTGGCAGCAGCTGCCGCACACCACATCATCACCGGCCTCGTGACACGCGTCCATTGTCGACGTTTCGTGGCAACGAAAAATGAAAAATTATACGCTCGCTTCACCTGGTTTGCTTCACCACGTCTCCTCATCTCTCTGTGTGTTATGATGCTGCGCGATCTCTCAGAGTTTATGGGAGAATTCTTATTTTTCTTCCCCGCGGAGTGTGTTTTCTTCTATTTTGGGTTGCAATGACAAAAAAAAACCTGTGGACCAATGCCACCTGTTGGGATTTTTTTTTTCAATACATCGCCCCATCGACAGCCGAGTGTTTGGAATTTTTTCATCGTGGAAAAATTAATTGTTATTTAAATTTCCGTAGTTTCTTTTTTAATTGAAAAAATTCAATCAATTTTTTATTCAAACATGAAGAAAAAATTGATAAAAAGAAAAATAAGAATATTTCCAACTGAAAAAAATTGTAATATTATACAATTTTATATTTCTCTATTTCCCCAGATATTTCTTGTGTCAAAAAAAAAAAAAAATTGAGTTCGTATTTTGTCAGGTTCGTGAACTAAAAAAAAAAAAACTCATTTTATATCAACATATAGATTCATCCTGTAATTTTTTTTTTCAACCTGGAAATGTGAAAAAATAATGATATTAATTAGAAATTGAAATAAAAAAATTTTTAAACCGAGGAAATTAAAAAATATATATTTAAAAGACGTGTTTGTTTGTTTATCTCGATATAAATTGCATTTTATCACACGTGTTTTGACACGTGGGTGGTCAGTATATAGATTGGGGTGTTGGAAAAAGTGAACAACCCCTTCGTGAATAGCAGAAAGAGGGTAGGCATTGAAGAGGGCACGCGCTGGAAAAAATGGGGGCCCTGCTCGATTCAGGGAGCGAATAACACCTAGAGCAATCCCGGCCGACGCACCCTCACCCGCCAAGGGGTCCCCACAATATTCGCGGGGTTTCACTGACTTCTCCGACGATGAGAGTAGACCTACCCGGACGCGCACCCTCTTTCCTGTCGCGCATATAACCACCGCCGCTAGCAAGGTGGACGTTGCACCCCTTTGCTTCTCACCGACTAATCGCTTACATCCACGACCCACACTCGATGCAATACGCTCACACCAACGACGCAAGGTTTTTCAGGCCTTTGAACTTTTTTCCCGCAAGTTCAAAGATCTTTTGGAGATCATAGAGGCCCTTGACTCATGTGTTGTTGCTTTCACCGCGAGAGATTAAAAAAGTACAACATTAATGGTACAAAACATTTCATTACATCAATTTTTTTCCTGCAAAAAAACTCAAGAATTATCTAAAATAAATTTTACCCCAAAGAAAAACATCTTATTAAAACATAAAAAAATTTTTTTTTCACTAAGAATATCGCTTTAATCATTTTTTTCGTATAATTCAGCGATTTCACATATTTTTGTAGAGGCGCATGAGCTTTTTTTTTTTACAGCGAAAGCTTTTTGAAGGGATAATATTTATTCTGATATTTTCAGTCGTATTTAATTTTTTATTTTTTCAATTTAATTGAATGTGTGAATTTTATGGTGTGATTTTTTTTTCGGAACGAGAGGAAAACGCGATTGGACGACGTGAGTTACAACTGCGAAACAGAGGAAAAAGCGTTTGTGCGACAAGTGATGGCTGGGACTATGGCGCGAACGTTTTGCCAACAGCCTCCCCAACGACTTATCTGTACCCTCGGTAATACACCGAAAGATCGACTTACCACGATCGATATCGAACGTGTCGACGAGCGCGAGTCCCAGAGGTAAGAGCCGACAGGCTCATTGGGAACATCTGCCACGTCTCTGGGGTAGAATTTGGCGCGTGGCTTCTTCGCTTATATTTTCTCTCACATCAACTCTTCGGGTCCCCGTGTGGCATATTGTCGGCCAGGTCGTCGCGGTGCTGTCACTCCTTTCCTTGTCGTCGAACGATCGTCAATTCGATAAGGACCCCGGAGCTGTATACGTTGATGTCGCAGGCTTCGAATGAGCAGTATAAAAAAATATGTATCTTATCGTGTCATGCTACCAGCTGGCGTTTTGTTTCAATCAATCCCCATTTTTTTGTCCATTAATTTTTTTCGCTCTCAGAAACAGAAAAAAAAATTTTTTTCAATTTTATTTACATTCATCTCCACCATTGAGCGTATACAATTCATCGACTTACAAATAATATTTTCAAACGAAATACATTTTACATTCTGTTGAAGAATATATATTTTAATTTATCAAATTATATTAACGTTAAGAAATTTTTTTATGTCATTAAAAAAATTTATGGCGTTTGATATATATGGAAATAATAGAGGAATTATATATATCTGTATTTTATATAATAAGACAATGTTGCCATTTGTGGAGTATATTATCCACTAATTATTCCCGTTGGAGTATATAGTGTTAGATAAGCTCGAGGCACCTGAACAATTATGCTCATTGGTGATCAATTTAAAACGCCAGTTATTCTCAGATAACGTTTGGTGTTTCCGTTGTTATTAAATGTCAAGTGGAGGGGGAGTGAAATTATCCTTAAATTTTTGATAATATAATTCTTAAAAATATTTTAAGACAGCTGGGCCTGTGATTTCAGGTCTGCAGACTATTTAAAGGTAAAAAACAGGTTTTTAAAAGTAATTAAATTCTATGGGATTTTTATATCAAAAAAAAATTTTTTTATGAGTAATTTCGGATAAAAGTAGTAAAAGATGATTAAATAATTAATTTTGCGAGGTTTGATCAAAAGGAAAAAAAAATTTTTTCGTCAAATTTTAAAAAGTGCACCCGCTTTGAAATATCGTTGTTTTAGTGATTTTTTTTTTAGTTTTTCGCTGATAACTCGGTAAATAAGCGAAATAACAAAAATTGTTATAAAAGTCAAATTATCAGAGAAAATATTTCCTACAAAAAATATTAAATAAATTTTTTTTTATCTCCTTTAGTTTTTGAAATATTACTAGTTTTTTAAATCTTTTATTTTTCAAAATATCTCGAAAGCTAAGCTAGATATAAAAAAATTTTATCTACATTTTTTGTAGGAAATTTTATCTCCAATCTTTTAACTTTAGTAACATTTTTCGTTATCTAGCATAGTTACCGAGTTATCGTCAAAAAACTAAGAAAATCACGAAAAATGTGAGATTCCCAAGGGGATCCCCCTTGAAAAATTCGAAAAAAAAAAATTTTTTTTAATTGTTACAAAAAACGTCACAAAATGTATCCTACATATACTCAGTCATCTTTTTGAAAATATTTGCAGAATTTCGTGATATCGTGTGCCAAAAAAAAAAAAATTCTACGAACAAAAAATGTGGGAATAACTGTAAAAATTGTATTTTACTACTGTCTTGTATATAGAAACCCTCGTATATTGCTAGGCAGATATTTCTATAGTTATATATAATATTGAATATCGAAAAAATTTATCGGCCAGTATCACCTGAGATAATGGAAAAAAAAATTTATTTTCCAAATAAAATGTGGGTTTTTTCAAGATATATCCAGCATTCCTAAATTATTATCTTTCCAATAGCCCCCATCGCCTGATAATCGTCAGCGATAGTTATATTTCTAAGCAGAAAAAAAAATTTTAATTTTAATTTTAATTTTCTGCAGCTCTAAACACACAAATAAAATTAAATCTACCAAATTTATCAATAATAAATACCTATATTCCGTGCAATTTTTGAAAATTTTTCTATATATACAAACCTCAGCCCTCAATTGGCAGGAGGGGTCCATAAATGGACAAAAACGTAAAAGCAACTTCAGCTCAGTAGAGTAAATAATAGGACACCGAGGGTGAAATCGCATCCCTAAACATATTTTTTCATAAAAATACTAAAGACTGTGTATTATCACATAAACGACATTTAAATTCAACTTGAAAAATTTTTTATCTAAAATAAATCATTAAATTTAATCATTTACAACTGTAAAAAATAAATAATCACCTATCAATCATAATTTATTACAGTATTTTTCAACATAAAAAATTTTTTTTATCAATTTAAACTCATTTTTTTCACTATTAGTAAAAAAAAAAAAATATTCTCAGGTAAAAGGAGCGACAAATTTCGATGCTTTTATCCTGAAATAATATTTATAATTGCTCATTTTCCTTGGGAAATATCGCGGCTAATTGTTGCACAGCAAGATAAATAAATCAAGAAGCAAAATAGAGGGCGTGTTGCAAAGAAGCAGAGAGCAAATGAAAGAAGACGATGCGAAACGTCGAGAGGACGCAATCATTCTTGGCAAATGAGTGCGGGTATATCATGGAAGTGTGTAACAACTGGATCTTGTGAGGGTGTTGATGCGAGGGAAAAGGCCAAGGGCGCAGCAGCGGTGGACGCGGTAATGGGGGATAATCGCCATGTAACACACGGATCGTGTGTAGATGCGAGGCGATTTACTCAACTATAAGAGTATATTTTTGTTATATCCAACTAGCACACTGCCCTACTGCCTCTTCCGCGACCATATCTCAACAAAAAGAAATAATAATAAAAGCAAACTTTGAAAAAATACAAAAACTCGCATGGGCACACGTGTGCTTGTCAACATATTTGACCTTGAGCGACAAAACGCCGTAAAATATATATAGAGGGAAAAAAGAGCTCGTGCGTGGGCAGATCAACGAAAGCTAGAATTATCCCCAAAGGATAAAAATCCTTCTTTCGATCTTGCTATATATTCCACACGTGTGGAATTTACCGCGTGCCAAGAAGAAAAAACGACGCGCGCGCATCACGTTGCTCTTTTCCGTTTGTTTTCCTCATCGCCTCCCTTTTTTTTTCGCTCTTGATACTCGCTCTATCAAACAGCTGCCCTAAATATTTCCTGCGGATTTTTCTACGTCAGCAATGCAAGCCATAATTTGTCGGTCAGAACAGAGTGCGACACACTAGTTATTATTTTTTTTTTTTTAGTGACTTTTTGAATTTTTTATCGATATTGATGATTGCGATGACAAAAGTGACTTTTTACGAGTTTTTTTTTATCCCTGTGCTTCAAGGTCGCGGTTACGGGGTAAGTATAGTGGGTTTTCCGATGTATATAAGAATAAAAATACACAGGACGAATTTCCATTGTACACGCACACTTTCCTGCCGCGACTCGGCCTTGATTTCAATCGCTGTTTATATAGGCGCAGGGTTTGACCCGGGTCCGCACGATTTACGACGACGTTCCTGCGTTTTGAGCGCTCGCTCTAGTAAACACAAAAAAAAACATACACGCTGGACAAGTCCAGCATACTTTGGAGATCGATCCTCTCGCTGTGTCGGTGACAGTTTACGCGTCTCTAGTACATATATCGATCTGAAGTTTCCGGCGCCCATTCACCAACCATCGGCGTCGCTTCCTCTTTTCTTCTCCGGAGCGCTCGACCTCTACTATACTTATACTCGCTCCGTATCTGTAAAATTTTTCAGACGCGCCTGGAAAATTATTCTGATTCTCAGCCAAATTTAATTCCACCTCGTCATCACGACGAGCGAGTAATTATCTTGATAATATAATTGCTAAATTTCCCAAGGCCATCATTTATGTAAATTAAAAGAGTGAAAATCGATTAAACAGTAAAAAAAATACTTTTTCCACTCTTAAAATCTTTCTTTTTTTTCAGCTTAAAAAAATATTTTTAACAATTGTATTGAGGCATAAATAAAATTTATACATAATTATTGATTTTCTTTCAGTCGAAAAAAACAAAAAATTCTAGAGATATATTATTTGTAAAAAGTTTATAACATAAATTCATAATGCACGCGCTGAAAATGAAATTTAAACCAGAGCGTATAAACAAGATTTTACAGTTTTTCATCGTAGAAAGTTTTTCCAGGATATATTTTATTATAGAGAGTGAAAAAAAATGTGCGTCCAACTGCGTAGTAAATCAAGCAGTTTTACGTCACTCATAATGATTTTTTTTCTTCTGACGATGGCGCACGCACGCCTCGCGAGCTAGCTACCCCTGGGGGAGGAAAAAAAGTCCGGAACGCAGCAGAGAAAGTGGCTCTGTCTCTGTTCCTTCATCTCGACGCACATCTCCCTGCGCTTTGGCCACACATGGGCGCGTACATGCGCCATTTTGCCCCCTGACCTGCGCTGGTGTGCGTGCTCTTTTGCCCTTATTTCGCTCGTATGCGTGAGCCTCCCCTTCGCGCCTTGGCCCGTCGTCGCCGGCTAGTTGTCGCAACGCACTTGGATTCTGCGATCAATGCGTACCAGTGCCGAGGTTGTCATGGCAACTGTGCGCACAACGCACCGTCGTGCGCGCCAGCATCCTCGAGCACGGGTGCACACACGCTTCGTGTGTTTGTTTCCTGGCTCGCGATCGTGCGCGCGCACTCGCTCGAGGTCTTACGATCATCATCAGCATCCCTTCTCGCGTATCTCGGGCGGCTCCACGAGTTCACAAGTTTTGTAGGCCCGTGGTGGAGCGCCTTATCGATCCCCCGCCAATTTCCACGTGCGAGGTCGCATGGAATCTACGCAGTTTTCCCTCAACGGACCGTGACGCGCTCTTTTTTCTTTCATCCTATTTTTTTCCCAATGTAGATGAAAGATTATATCATATTTTTATCTTCCTCATGCATTTCTTTTTTATATTATGGACATAATAACAAGTTTTCCCGAATTTAGGGCAGTTTATAATCATTTGCTTCTGTCGATCGATATTTCTTCTTTATTTTTGTTTCATAAATAGTACTTGGAAAATTTTTTTTTGCCTATAATTTTTATATAAGCAAAACATTTTTTTTTACTTTTTTATTAAAAAAAAAAAATTTACTTAATACTATTACAGCTGAAAATAGCATTAATTTTTTTTAATTATGTTAATTTTTTTAACTACAATTATTTTAGGATGTGTATTAGGGTGGGGCAAAAAAATCGATTATTTTTTTTTCTTTTCGTTTGACGTAAAATACATCACAAAATGTTGATAGTTACAAAAGGTGGCGTGAAAAAGTGTAGTTTTGACCGTTTTTGCAGATTTAAAAATTCGTGAGCAATCTTAAAAAATGTTTTGATTTTTTGAGAAGGCTTTTAAAACATTAATGAACTATTGCCTGCTATAAAAATATATGGTTAATTACATAAAATAATATTTTATCAATTTTTTAAATATTTTTTTTTATACCATTATTAAATTTTTGGTCTGAACCTTTTTTTTTATACCCAAAAAAACTTTTTAAAATAGCAGTTCAAAGTTTTGCAACTATAATATCAATTATATCGATGAAATTGCAATTTTTTTTATTTCTATATAAAAAAAAAAAGAGATTTTTCGTTATTGTTTGTATAAAAGCGGACTAGTTTTGTGACGAAAATATTCCTGAACTTGAATTCAAATATAAATATAGCATATACACACTATCGATCGATGTTCTTATTAAGCTCAAGGACTTTTAACCGAAAATAGGCCGAGCATTTCCCCGAAATTTCACAGTAAATATAACCTAATAATTCATAGCCCTGAATATTTCATTTACAAAGACAATTTACAAATGCGTAGCGTCGTTTTTTAAGACACACGATATGATACATATACACAGAGAACATGCCGTGCGTTGTGCGAGTGAACGAAGAGCGATACGAGTGCCACGAGTGCGTGGGCAGTGGCTCGGCACGGTGATCGATGCCCCGCAAATTTCTACGTACGATGAAAAGACCACGTGGAGGGCGTATATGTAGCCTTCTCGTCAACAACGCGCACGACGAAAATAAACCAGGAAATGTCTAACATTCCAATAAATATTTTACTTCCATAAACCGCATCAGTTGAAAACCTCTGAAAAACGGACGAAAATTTATTAAAATCGATTGTCTAGTGGGAAATTTAATTGATTATTTACACGCTTATATCAACAGTGTGTTTACAAAAGCGGGAGGATGGTTTGGGCGACGGAATATTTAGGTTAAGCCGTGAATGCCAGTCGAACTGCGTCGATCCGGGCACAAGGACACACGGGATGAAGGTGAAGAGGGAATTTCCCTCATGTCCTGGAGGGTGCGCTGGCGAAAACATTACACGCGTATATAAACGCCTCGTGAAATATCCCATTTTTCTCCTGGTTCTTTTTTTTGTTTTACTTTTTTGTCATCACTCGTCGTTGCCATCAGCAACTAATGACAATGTATCGGCAGTTTCCATTTAGGGGTGTTATTATTTATTAGTCACTCTGAGGAATATTGATTAAAATATTAGAGGTCACGCACCAGTGAGGTGTATAGTTGTGTTTTGGTCCGGCGGATTCTGATGATCGTGATGCTGGTGTATAATGGAATAGCGTGCGCGTTGCAAACAACCATCAGTAGTCGAGCAGAAGGGTTAGGTCTCTGAGATTAAAAGGAAGTCATCTCCCTGGCCGCTCTTCCGACTCCCCCATCAATCACAATTATATCCTCTCTCTCCCCTACTATCGTTCATAATTACTACTCGTGACTTTATCACAGCTGAGGCACACACAGAGGCTTTGAAAAAAATTATACTCGAATGTATTAAATTATTTTTTTCCAGATTTTTCGTAGGTTAAAAAATTTTTTTTAAATATTTAACAGAGTAAAAAATATTTTTTTTTTAGCAGAAATATTTTTATTTTATTTTTTTCATTTTATTTATATATATTGTTTAAAAAAATTAATTTTTAAATACTGATTTATGAATTTTTTTATACAACCCTCAAATTTATATATTCTCAATATTTTTTAAACATTTTTCAAATTTAAATTAAAAATTATTTTTTCCAGATTTTTTCGTTCGTTAAAAAATTTTTTTAAGATTTTTTTTTAACAATTATTTGACAGGGTGAAAAATGTTTTTTTTTTTTTTTTT
>MVJL01004395.1:0-14685 GCA_002156465.1 Macrocentrus cingulum
AAATAATTTACTCCTTCACCGTTTCGAAAAACTAAAAAAAAAAATGATAATCACAATATTGAGCAAAAAAGTAAACTAGTCATAAGACTAATTCAGAACCTAATTGACAATTTATCTCACAGTGTAATACTACAGTCTTTATATAAGGTGAAAAGAATTATATATAAGGTATCTTTAAACATCTCTGTCGATGCTATTAAAAAAAAAAACGTTATTTAAAATACATTGTGAATAATGAATGTGGTGCAATTTTTGGCTAAATGGTTGTTCGACCTCAAATTAAAAGAAAAATGAATAAATAAGTATATAAAACCCTCTATAAACGGTTTTTGCGTAAAAATTATGCAATTTTTGGCTAAATGGTTGTTCGACCTCAAATTAAAAGAAAAATGAATAAATAAGTATATAAAACCCTCTATAAACGGTTTTTGCGTAAAAATTGTTGATCACGTTGGAATTTAGTAAATCATGTAAGTGACTAATAATTCACCCAAAATTACGTAATTAAAAAAAGTTAAATGATAAAAAACAATTTTTTCAAGTGTACTTTGAAGTAAAACGTGACTTTAAGATGATCAAGTGACAACAGTTAATTGTTTCACTCAGTTATAAAAGTTCAAATAATTTTTTTTGCTAATAAATAATTTATAAAATGCAAAAAATTTGACGTAGACATTTTTTTCCAATTAAAAAATGAAATGTCGATAACGTAGAGTCGATTAAACACAATATTGAGCAAAAAAGTAAACTAGTCATAAGACTAATTCAGAACCTAATTGACAATTTATCTCACAGTGTAATACTACAGTCTTTATATAACGTAAAAAGAATTATATATAAGGTATCTTTAAACATCTCTGTCGATGCTATTAAAAAAAAAAAACGTTATTTAAAATACATTGTGAATAATGAATGTGGTGCAATTTTTGGCTAAATGGTTGTTCGACCTCAAATTAAAAGAAAAATGAATAAATAAGTATATAAAACCCTCTATAAACGGTTTTTGCGTAAAAATTGGAAAAGCGCGCGAAAAGCATCGGTAAAAAAGGTCTCATTACTCGCGGTCAATTGTTGATCACGTTGGAATTTAGTAAATCATGTAAGTGACTAATAATTCACCCAAAATTACGTAATTAAAAAAAGTTAAATGATAAAAAACAATTTTTTCAAGTGTACTTTGAAGTAAAACGTGACTTGAAGATGATCAAGTGACAACAGTTAATTGTTTCACTCAGTTATAAAAGTTCAAATAATTTTTTTTGCTAATAAATAATTTATAAAATGCAAAAAATTTTAACCACAATAAAGTCATAATTTGATAACTTTTGGAATGACAAATTGATAATTGATGTCAATAAGGCCAATAACAATTGTAATGTATCCCGTGTTGTAAATTATTGTGTAAATTTTACATGTCGTAAAAACAATTTGTGATATCACTTTATCCGGTTGGAAATGGGTTATATGGTCTACGTCAAAAAAAAAAAATTTCTGTCACAATGAACTCTAGTCAGTTAATCAAATCACGTGAATTTCTGGATTTTTCTTTTGGTGCCATAAACAGAACTCTAGTTACTCCAGTAATAAAAAATAAATGATGATTTATAATTTTTTAATAATAAAATTATAGTTATGGAATTTCAGAAATAAAGAAAAAAAAAATTTTTATTTTTGAAATAGCGGAGACTTGAAAAATAAATGACGTCAAATGACACAAACGTTCAATATAAAATATAACTAGGGGAAAAACTAGTGAGTATGTTTGTGATATAACGAGCGGAGACTTGAAAAATAAATGACGTCAAATGACACAAACGTTCAATATAAAATATAACTAGGGGAAAAACTAGTGAGTATGTTTGTGATATAACGGAGCGACTTGATCACCATTTCGACGACAAGTTGTCAGTCGATGTTAATCAACACGAGCTACAAAGAGTATGTTTGTGATATAACGGAGCGACTTGATCACCATTTCGACGACAAGTTGTCAGTCGATGTTAATCAACACGAGCTACAATGATTCTGAGAGTAACTATCGGGGAACGAGTGAGCAAGATGAGCAAGTAAGCTCAACAAGTTGTTCAAATTGTCGCCTACAACAAAATTATGAAGTAAATTTTAAAAATATAATTAGGGGAAAAACTAGTGAGTATGTTTGTGATATAACGGAGCGACTTGATCACCATTTCGACGACAAGTTGTCAGTCGATGTTAATTAACACGAGCTACAATGATTCTGAGAGTAATTATCGGGGAACGAGTGAGCAAGATGAGCAAGTAAGCTCAACAAGTTGTTCAAATTGTCGCCTACAACACATTTCGACGACAAGTTGTCAGTCGATGTTAATCAACACGAGCTACAATGATTCTGAGAGTAATTATCGGGGAACGAGTGAGCAAGATGAGCAAGTAAGCTCAACAAGTTGTTCAAATTGTCGCCTACAACAAAATTATGAAGTAAATTTTGTTAAATTTGAACGTTTTTGTTACGTTTTTACGGTAAATAACACAAATTGTCGCCTACAACAAAATTATGAAGTAAATTTTGTTAAATTTGAACGTTTTTGTTACGTTTTTACGGTAAATAACGTTTACTGACAAAGAGGAACCTCATAAATGATAAATTTATGTTTAACCGCAATTACATGACGCTTTAATTTTGGTGATAACATCAAGTACTATATTATTATTTATGATAAATGATAAATTTATGTTTAACCGCAATTACATGACGCTTTAATTTTGGTGATAACATCAAGTACTATATTATTATTTATGTTTATTTTATTGGCCTAAGAAAAATGACAAACAAAATGACAAATTTGGCGGTTTAATCAATATAATTGAGAAGCTTAATAATTTGTTCAGATAATTTATTCGTTGAAAATCTTTATAATCACTAAAGTTAATAAAATAACAAATTTGGCGGTTTAATCAATATAATTGAGAAGCTTAATAATTTGTTCAGATAATTTATTCGTTGAAAATCTTTATAATCACTAAAGTTAATAAAATTTACTCTACCAAAAAAATTCTGGATATAGTGAGATCTACATTTCATTCAGATAATTTATTCGTTGAAAATCTTTATAATCACTAAAGTTAATAAAATTTACTCTACCAAAAAAATTCTGGATATAGTGAGATCTACATTTCGAGTGTAACCAAATGCCATTTAAATTTATTTATCAGACCCAATTTTAGTAAGATTAAATGCGAGTAATGCTGTAAAGCAGGAAAGAGTGGAAGTTACATTATTATTTATGGTTATTTTATTGGCCTAAGAAAAATGACAAACAAAATGACAAATTTGGCGGTTTAATCAATATAATTGAGAAGCTTAATAATTTTTTCAGATAATTTATTCGTTGAAAATCTTTATAATCACTAAAGTTAATAAAATTTACTCTACCAAAAAAATTCTGGATATAGTGAGATCTACATTTCAAGTGTAACCAAATGCCATTATAATAAAATTTACTCTACCAAAAAAATTCTGGATATAGTGAGATCTACATTTCAAGTGTAACCAAATGCCATTTAAATTTATTTATCAGACCCAATTTTAGTCAGATTAAATGCGAGTAATGCTGTAAAGCAGGAAAGAGTGGAAGTTACGAGGTAATTATTACGTGAAGCGTTCCACTTCCTCACGTGACAGGGTAGGGAAGATTAAATGCGAGTAATGCTGTAAAGCAGGAAAGAGTGGAAGTTACGAGGTAATTATTACGTGAAGCGTTCCACTTCCTCACGTGACAGGGTAGGGAAGGATAAGGATTGAGAGAGAATGAGGAAAGGACCATCTCAATGGGAGTTTATAGAATATGTGAGAAAAGATTCGGGATAACTCACGTGACAGGGTAGGGAAGGATAAGGATTGAGAGAGAATGAGGAAAGGACCATCTCAATGGGAGTTTATAGAATATGTGAGAAAAGATTCGGGATAACTCGAGCTGGGATTCGAACCCAGAACCTTTCGATGACAAGGAAAGAAAACGAAATAACAAAGCTATAAAATTTATTTATTATACTCTAAATGCATGGTAAAACTCCCAAGCTCTTCATCATTATTGTAGAATTCCTACACAATAGCCTCTATCGCTTCGAATCGAGTTCTACCGGCCAGCGGAGTCCATCTTCGATTATTAAATCTTTCTCTCGTTCAAAATTCTGAATCCAGCAGAATTGCTCAACTGTAAATTTCATAGCTCAAGCCCTTTCTCCCGGTATTCGACGAGCTAGCTGCATGTCCTTGGGCATGATGGTGACGCGCCTGGCATGAATAGCGCAGAGGTTGGTGTCTTCAAATAGACCAACTAAGTAGGCTTCGGCAGCTTCTTGGAGCGCTCCAATCGCAGCGCTTTGGAATCGCAGGTCCGTTTTAAAGTCCTGGGCTATTTCTTTAACTAGACGTTGGAACGGCAATCTACGGATCAATAGCTCCGTAATCTTCTGGTACCTCCTGATCTCACGAAGTGCGACAGTTCCAGGCCTGTAGCGGTGGGGCTTCTTCACTCCTCCGATAGCTGGTTGTGCTGATTTGCGGGCTGCTTTGGTCGCCAAAGTTTTACGTAAAGTGCGACAGTTCCAGGCCTGTAGCGGTGGGGCTTCTTCACTCCTCCGATAGCTGGTTGTGCTGATTTGCGGGCTGCTTTGGTCGCCAAAGTTTTACGTGGAGCTTTGCCGCCAGTGGCCTTGCGAGCAGTCTGCTTCGTTCTTGCCATATTGATTTCACTGAATTTAATTCGACTGAACTGTTTATCACTAGACAGCTTCACTGGTCCGCTCTCAGAAAACTCTTGCAGGCTAGAGTTCTTGCCATATTGATTTCACTGAATTTAATTCGACTGAACTGTTTATCACTAGACAGCTTCACTGGTCCGCTCTCAGAAAACTCTTGCAGGCTAGGGGCGTAGTGATACCTCTTTTATACTCAAATTTAATTCGACTGAACTGTTTATCACTAGACAGCTTCACTGGTCCGCTCTCAGAAAACTCTTGCAGGCTAGGGGCGTAGTGATACCTCTTTTATACTCAGGAGTAGAGGCCCGTGCTTACGTCAAAATTTTCTGCTTAATCAATAAATGAACTCGAGGCCACATATTATCAAAATTCCCTACAGAATTTGTAACAATAACAGGAAAGAACTGCGTAATATAAAAACCCAGTTATCTAAACTCACAACGACCTCTAGTCAGTCGTTGAATTCACATGAATTGGTACAAAACAACAAACCCACGATAAACAAAAATGATCCAGTTGATACCAGAAATAACTGGTTTGATCCAGTTTGCTGACGTCATGCTGTGATGTTAAAATACTTTTGCCTATACCGTAACAATTTGATCGTCACTTTAATTCATTATCACAAAAGCTATTAGAACTCTACATAAATAAACCAATAGATTCCTTTCAAGTCATACTTGATTCGCAATTAAATCTCCAATAAAATTCATTCAATGTCCATATACAACACTTATATAAACACTACCTACTACCTACATACTTATATCCAACCCAGTCATGCGGTTGTTGAGCGTGGAAGGAGTCTCCAATGCTCACACATGCGTGACAAAATGATGTTTACCATCGTGTTCGCAATTCCGAATGTTCCATCGTTACTAACGTTCATCAGTACCATATTCACGTTTAATTACAAAGCCAAGAATTTACGACCATTTTTTCTCCAAATTTTATGTGCGCACTTTATTAAATTAATCAAAGTTATAACAACTCTCAGTCATTAAGTTTCTAATTCACAATCAGAAGCATTGTATTTGATGGGCTGAATCTGTTACTTTATTGCTCATTATATGTGCGATTAAAAATATCTGATTTATCATAAATGTGATTAACGACGCTGCCGCGTAGGTGTCGCACTTATCGCACAAACGGATGAATAATTCATTAAAATGTGACCCGTTCGTCACCTTAAGAATGTATTTGTTTAACTTCAGGCCAAATTATCATATAAACAATAGAAATTTTTGAGTACAAAATTTATTAAATTAATACTGACATTGTTTCATGATGAACAAAGTTTCATTTTGTTTCCTAGACTTAACATCGTACAAAAAATATTTACATTTTTCTACTTATACTCTAAATAACTAAAAGTAATATCGATCCAGGTTAAGATATTTTTCTCATACAGGCATCTCTGCAATTGCACGACTCATAATGCGAAGCATTAAGAAGTGCTCTACGAACAAATAATTTTTTTTCCTCGATTTCGTAAATTTTTTCATTAATAACATGGTTAATAATCCACGTAATTTTATAAACCTGTGCACTATTTGATAGATAATTTAATGAAGATTAATTTTATCACTGGTTTGAATCGGTTTAACATAATAAAATTAGAAAAAAATATCAAAATAGTCAAAAGAAATTTCCTGTCAATCATCACTTTTTTCATTCTAGACACGATAGCGTGCGTAAAAATTCACTAATTTGATCCATTGTTTTTTAATAGCTTGAGATCCACATTGTAGAGATCAGTATTGAAAATGGTAAACTTAATTTGTGTTGTTTAATAGTTATTAACAAAAAACTAAAATGAAAAATAATAACACATGAGTATTTGTATATCTATATCTATCAGTAAATATTTTACCCACCAGCCACGAGACAGCTGATAGCGCTGGCGCATACTCAGTGCGCATGATCAGTTCGAAATACCAGGAATTTACCGCTTGACATTTGAAATGAAAGTAATGATAAAGCAAAATACCCAAAGACGAAAATAAAAATTGAATACAATATTTCGCTTTTTTTAATCGAATGAACATTATGAGTCGTGCACTTTTGGATTTGCTAAACTTTTTGTTAACAATTATAGTCAATTCTGATTAAATGAAAATATTTTGTTGAGCTAAAGTATGAAGGACTCGGAATAAAATGAATGCAATAGTTGAGTTATAATAATTTATTGATAAATATTAAGTTGCCATTAAAATACTGTTGAAGTTGTTATTAATCGCTAAAATACAATTCTCATGATTTAAATTAATATTACAGGTACAGTCTTACAAATAATTTACTCCTTCACCGTTTCGAAAAACTAAAAAAAAAAATGATAATCACAATATTGAGCAAAAAAGTAAACTAGTCATAAGACTAATTCAGAACCTAATTGACAATTTATCTCACAGTGTAATACTACAGTCTTTATATAAGGTAAAAAGAATTATATATAAGGTATCTTTAAACATCTCTGTCGATGCTATTAAAAAAAAAAAACGTTATTTAAAATACATTGTGAATAATGAATGTGGTGCAATTTTTGGCTAAATGGTTGTTCGACCTCAAATTAAAAGAAAAATGAATAAATAAGTATATAAAACCCTCTATAAACGGTTTTTGCGTAAAAATTGGAAAAGCGCGCGAAAAGCATCGGTAAAAAAGGTCTCATTACTCGCGGTCAATTGTTGATCACGTTGGAATTTAGTAAATCATGTAAGTGACTAATAATTCACCCAAAATTACGTAATTAAAAAAAGTTAAATGATAAAAAACAATTTTTTCAAGTGTACTTTGAAGTAAAACGTGACTTTAAGATGATCAAGTGACAACAGTTAATTGTTTCACTCAGTTATAAAAGTTCAAATAATTTTTTTTGCTAATAAATAATTTATAAAATGCAAAAAATTTGACGTAGACATTTTTTTCCAATTAAAAAATGAAATGTCGATAACGTAGAGTCGATTAAATTGTAGATAAAGCAGGGGTTTACTTCCTGTCGGTAATGTAGAATGTTCTGCATTATTGAACGGTGATAAAATTCCAAGAATTGAGGTTTATTTCCACGCGGACAACCACTGTTACTGCGTCTGCTGTTCAATCCCCTCAGTTCTGCTCGATTCCACACAAACGTTGGATAGTATGACGTCTCCAATTGCACAATACAAGTGGTTAGAGTGATGTGTAGTTGTTAAATATAAAGCAACAAGTGCTGAGAGAACGCAGCAGTACGTGCACTTATTATGGAGCGCACACGAACTTTAAAATTCGTCTCCATAGGACTACTCATACAGTTCCTAGTGCTGTCGGACACTCAACGAACCGGTGTGCTCTGTGACAGGGACATCGTGGCCGAGGCGAGTTCGGGAAAAACTATTTCCTCGAGATCTCGACGAAATCCTGTGGCTGCGGACGATGAGACACGTCACTTTATCGAGGATCGAAAATGCCGAGAGGATTTAAAACGCCTCTGTGGGGCGATGAACAATAATGACGATTTATTTATCTTAGAATGCGCCCAGGCATTCAAGGTTAGTTTGAACCCTATATTTCAACCCTTGGATGGGTTACAAAAACTCTACAGTCTCAGCTAAAAGTTTGCGTGTCAAAAAAAAAAAAAATTTTCGTCAATTTATGATAAAAAAAATTTTTTTTTTGTGTATAAAATTGATAAAAGGTTGTATTACTGTTGGGTTGAAGAAAAAAAAAAATTAAATTGTGCTATTTATTTATTTATTTACAAATTTTTGAGGCATTAAAACGCGATATTTTGGTGTCTTCCTCATTTGAGAAAGTGAATTTTTTCGAATTTTTGATTGATTGAAACCCAAAAACAATTATTTATCAATTAGCTGATTTTTTTTTTTTTTTAAAAATGAATTTTTTAAAAATCGCGGGTTAACGATAACGTAGAGAAAAACGTTAAAATACGGAGTATTTTTTGAAATTTTTTTCAGACAAATTGTGCGGATTTTTATAGTAATTAAAATGCGTTATGGTAAACGACAATAAAATGGAAATTTTAAAAAATTCACTTTTTAAACGCTGCGAGAAACCACAATTTCGTTTTAGTATTTCAACATCTTTTCATAAATAAATAAACCTAATTTGATAATTTTTATACTATCATAATATAAATATAACCTTTTGTTAATTTGTAATAGAAAAATATTTTTTTTTTATCATTATTTTGCGCGCCGAAAAGTTAAGAATTGTTTACTTGCTAATATCCTGATAAGGATTCACGTCAGACAAATTTTGTTAAGGACCTTTTTTCTAGCTAATAAAATTATCTAGAAAAAAGGTCTCTTATAAAAAAATTTTATTTTCAGTAGTTTTCAAGATATTTCGATCTAAAACAGCAAGATAATTTTTTATGCACCCGAAATTTTGAATTTAGACAATGTTATATTCACTCATATCTTGATAACCATAGCAGTTAGTCAAATTTTGTTAAAGACCTTTTTTGTAGTTAATAAAATTCTCTACAAAAAAGGTCTCTTGTCAAAAAATTCCATCTTCAGTATTTTTGAAGATATTCCAATTTAAAATACCAAATTAATTTTTCACTTGCACAAAAACTTTTATCAGAGATTTTATTTCCCTATAACTAAGACCTTTTTTGTAGTTAATAAAATTCTCTACAAAAAAGGTCTCCTGCCAAAAAATTCCATCTCCTGTATTTTTGAAGATATTCCAATTTAAAATACCAAATTAATTTTTCACTTGCACAAAAACTTTTATCAGAGATTTTATTTCCCTATAACTCGATGAAAAACTTCCTTAAACCTCAATATTTTCATTAAAATACCAAATTAATTTTTCACTTGCACAAAAACTTTTATCAGAGATTTTATTTCCCTATAACTCGATGAAAAACTTCCTTAAACCTCAATATTTTCTAGCCGGACGAGGTTCTAACAATCGATGAGCACTGTCAGCACGCGCTTTGGAAGCAAATCTCCAACCTAACAAACAACGACTACATCGAGCGCCTCACGAGTAAAGCTTGCGGCGATAAAATCGATGAATTAGGCTGCTCATCTTATAAAAAAATTTTATTTTCAGTAGTTTTCAAGATATTTCGATCTAAAACAGCAAGATAATTTTTTATGCACCCGAAATTTTGAATTTAGACAATGGTATATTCACTCATATCTTAATAACCATAGCAGTTAGTCAAATTTTGTTAGAGACCTTTTTTGTAAATGCACCCGAAATTTTGAATTTAGACAATGGTATATTCACTCATATCTTAATAACCATAGCAGTTAGTCAAATTTTGTTAGAGACCTTTTTTGTAATTAATAAAATTCTCTACAAAAAAGGTCTTTTGCCAAAAAATTCCATCTTCTGTATTTTTGAAGATATTCCAATTTAAAATACCAAATTAATTTTTCACTTGCACAAAAACTTTTATCAGAGATATTTTTGTAGTTAATAAAATTCTCTACAAAAAAGGTCTCCTGCCAAAAAATTCCATCTTCTGTATTTTTGAAGATATTCCAATTTAAAATACCAAATTAATTTTTCACTTGCACAAAAACTTTTATCAGAGATTTTATTTCCCTATAACTCGATGAAAAATTGAAGATATTCCAATTTAAAATACCAAATTAATTTTTCACTTGCACAAAAACTTTTATCAGAGATTTTATTTCCCTATAACTAGATGAAAAACTTCCTTAAACCTCAATATTTTCTAGCCGGACGAGGTTCTAACAATCGACGAGCACTGTCAGCACGCGCTTTGGAAGCAAATCTCCAACCTAACAAACAACGACTACATCGAGCGCCTCACGAGTAAAGCTTGCGGCGATAAAATCGATGAATTAGGCTGCTCATCAACTGAAAAAGAGCCGGGAAGCTACCTAACCTGCTTAATCGAAAAGCGGGAAAGCGTAAAAGACCCCCAATGCCTGGAATACATTCAACGTCTGCAATGGATCGCCTTTAGCGAGTTCAAAATCATCACACCAATGGTGAAAGACTGTAAGAAAGCGTAAAAGACCCCCAATGCCTGGAATACATTCAACGTCTGCAATGGATCGCCTTTAGCGAGTTCAAAATCATCACACCAATGGTGAAAGACTGTACCCAGGACATCGAGCGTTTAAAGTGCGACAGAACGCAGTCAAACCGAAACATCTTCCAGGGCCAGATGCTCGAGTGTCTGCAGGAACATGTCGAAAAGCTGGAAAGGACATCGAGCGTTTAAAGTGCGACAGAACGCAGTCAAACCGAAACATCTTCCAGGGCCAGATGCTCGAGTGTCTGCAGGAACATGTCGAAAAGCTGGATCCAAAGTGTCGCAGACGTATTTTCAAAGTAACCGAGATGCAGGCAGAAAGTGTGCACTTGGACGTGCAATTATTCGTCGCCTGTACGCCGGACATCACGAGATTCTGTTCGCACATTCGTACGGGCAACGGCGAGATCTACAAGTGCCTGATGGCGAAGAAATCCGACCGGGAAATAACGAAAAAATGTCAGGACCAATTGTTACGCCGAGAAAAGCTGATCGCGGCCGACTACAAAGTCAGCAAGGGCCTGGCCAAGGCCTGCAGAGACGACATAAAAAACTACAGCTGTCGAAAATCCCTTTCCAACGACAAAGAGATCCGTTTGGCGCAGATTCTCCTCTGTCTCGAGTCCGTGGAGAAAAATGGCAGCAAGTTGGACCCGGAGTGTCAAAAAGAAATGTTTGACCATTGAAAACTACTGCTGGCGGATTACCGACTGTCGCCCGAGCTGGTAACGAACTGTGCGAGGGACATTCCGAAGTTCTGTCACGGCCTCGAGGCCGGTGCCATGACAATTCACTGTTTGATGGAGCATGTAAAGACGAAAAAGACGTCTAGAGTGTCGCCCGAGTGCCAGCGCGCTCTGGAGGACATTATTAAGGACAGCAAGGGCCTGGCCAAGGCCTGCAGAGACGACATAAAAAACTACCGCTGTCGAAAATCCCTTTCCAACGACAAAGAGATCCGTTTGGCGCAGATTCTCCTCTGTCTCGAGTCCGTGGAGAAAAATGGCAGCAAGTTTGACCCGGAGTGTCAAAAAGAAATGTTTGACCATCGAAAACTACTGCTGGCGGATTACCGACTGTCGCCCGAGCTGGTAACCAACTATGCGAGGGACAATGTCGCCCGAGTGCCAGCGCGCTCTGGAGGACATTATTAAGGAGACGGACGCCGGCGAGGACTGGCGGATTGACCCGATCTTGCGTGACGCATATCAGCATGTCGTTGAAGTCGCGTGTCCCGAGGTGCAACATTATTAAGGAGACGGACGCCGGCGAGGACTGGCGGATTGACCCGATCTTGCGTGACGCATATCAGCATGTCGTTGAAGTCGCGTGTCCCGAGGTGCGCGGTGGCAATGCGCGGGTTATCTACTGTTTGATGGATAAATTGGGAACTCCGGTGATGCTAGAGGCTTAGAGACGGACGCCGGCGAGGACTGGCGGATTGACCCGATCTTGCGTGACGCATATCAGCATGTCGTTGAAGTCGCGTGTCCCGAGGTGCGCGGTGGCAATGAGCGGGTTATCTACTGTTTGATGGATAAATTGGGAACTCCGGTGATGCTAGAGGCTTGTGAGACTGCTCTGATTCAAATTCAAGCGCGGTGGCAATGAGCGGGTTATCTACTGTTTGATGGATAAATTGGGAACTCCGGTGATGCTAGAGGCTTGTGAGACTGCTCTGATTCAAATTCACTACTTTATCGCACGTGATTACAAGCTGGATCCGCAGTTGTACAAAGCGTGCTAGGCGGACGCAGTGGCGCTGTGCAGCGCGAAGGACGCGTGGGCGGATGATGGCAGTCATATGGATCCAGATGTTGGTCCGCTTGTTCTGCCGATGGCGGATTGACCCGATCTTGCGTGACGCATATCAGCATGTCGTTGAAGTCGCGTGTCCCGAGGTGCGCGGTGGCAATGAGCGGGTTATCTACTGTTCGATGGATAAATTGGGAACTCCGGTGATGCTAGAGGCTTGTGAGACTGCTCTGATTCAAATTCAGTACTTTATCGCACGTGATTACAAGCTGGATCCATGGGAACTCCGGTGATGCTAGAGGCTTGTGAGACTGCTCTGATTCAAATTCAGTACTTTATCGCACGTGATTACAAGCTGGATCCGCAGTTGTACAAAGCCTGCTAGGCGGACGCAGTGGCGCTGTGCAGCGCGAAGGACGCGTGGGCGGATGATGGCAGTCATATGGATCCAGATGTTGGTCCGCTTGTTCTGCCGTGTCTTTAAGTCTTTATCGACATGCCGATCTGCCGCAGAAAAATATGACACTCAAGTCGGAGTGTGTTGAGGAAATTCGTCGGGTCATGAAACAGCGTGCGATTAGTGATGATTTACAGCCGGAAATTGAGGAAGTTTGTTTGAGCGATTTAGAGAGGTTATGTTACGATAAAACGGCAAGGGGTGAGGAGGTTATGTGTTTGCAGAGTAATTTGGATCAGTTGAAGGACAAGTGTCGCTTTGCCGTTAGTAAAGAGGTTATGTTACGATAAAACGGCAAGGGGTGAGGAGGTTATGTGTTTGCAGAGTAATTTGGATCAGTTGAAGGACAAGTGTCGCTTTGCCGTTAGTAATCTGTCGGAACATCAGGCGAAACATGTGGAATTGAACCGTGCGATTATGATGAATTGTCGGTCGGTAATGAAACGCTTGTTCTGCCGTGTCTTTATCGACATGCCGATCTGCCGCAGAAAAATATGACACTCAAGTCGGAGTGTGTTGAGGAAATTCGTCGGGTCATGAACAGCGTGCGATTAGTGTTGATTTACAGCCGGAAATTGAGGAAGTTTGTTTGAGCGATTTAGTGAGGTTATGTTACGATAAAACGGCAAGGGGCGAGGAGGTTATGTGTTTGCAGAGTAATTTGGATCAGAGGAAATTGAGGAAGTTTGTTTGAGCGATTTAGTGAGGTTATGTTACGATAAAACGGCAAGGGGCGAGGAGGTTATGTGTTTGCAGAGTAATTTGGATCAGTTGAAGGACAAGTGTCGCTTTGCCGTTATTTAGTGAGGTTATGTTACGATAAAACGGCAAGGGGCGAGGAGGTTATGTGTTTGCAGAGTAATTTGGATCAGTTGAAGGACAAGTGTCGCTTTGCCGTTAGTAATCTGACGGAATATCAGGCGAAACATGTGGAATTGAACCGTGCGATTATGATGAATTGTCGGTCGGTAATGAAGGAACATTGCGATGAGATTTTGAGGTTTGGAAAGGACGATATGTGTTTGCAGAGTAATTTGGATCAGTTGAAGGACAAGTGTCGCTTTGCCGTTAGTAATCTGACGGAACATCAGGCGAAACATGTGGAATTGAACCGCGCGATTATGATGAATTGTCGGTCGGTAATGAAGGAACATTGCGATGAGATTTTGAGGTTTGGAAAGGACGATGGTGAGATGATGGAGTGCTTGATTAATAATAAAAATCAATTGGATTCGTATTCGGACAGAAAGTGCAAGGCAGCCATTGAACACTTTCAATTGATTTCGTTGAAGAATTACCGATTTACGTACAAGTTTATGGAGGCTTGTAAACCGTTTGTTAATCGGTGGTGTAAGGGACCCACAACAAAACCTCAGGTTATTGAGTGCTTAAGTCAAATTGTTCAGGATGATATTGTTCATGATAAACAGCACAGGATTTTAAAGGATTGTCGGCAACAGTTGCGTGCACAACTTTATCAACAGAGAGAAAATATTCATTATGATCCGGTGTTGCAAAATGTTTGTACGCAGGATATTAACATGTTTTGTCGAGATATTGAACCGGGAAATTCACGTGTGAGTATTTTTATTCGATTTTTTTTTTTTTGGATTTAATGGTTTTAGCGGGGAAAATCGATGTTTTTTTGGGTTTTTCGGTGGAAAATTGGAGTTTTCTTAAAAATAGTATTTTTTCCGAT
>MVJL01004397.1:0-20063 GCA_002156465.1 Macrocentrus cingulum
GTTTATATATAGATATCAATTTTTTATTCCAATTGAAAATTGACATGTGAACGTTTAACTTTTTGTTTTCTTAAAAAAGTAATCATAAATCTCACTTATAATATATTAATAAATTGTATAATATATTATAAAAATATATTCATATTAAACTATGAAGTCTCCAATAAGTTATTTGGGGAAATAATGAGTTTTTTAACTCACATATTAACTTATTGACCAGAATTTGATTGCTTTTTTAATCAATAATAATACTATTCATCAGACTCATTGTTTTCTTGATCATCTGCTTCATCATCAGAACTCTCAATTCGCTTAGTATTTTTTGGCGCATGAGCAATTCTCAAATTGTGGGAAACATACGTCAAAAGTCCAGCTCGTTCAGTGGATAAGCGATTCCTTTTGCTTGAGTGAATCCATCCGTGTGTACTGAACGAACGTTCAGTAGCAGCCGATGTAGGCAGGGTGTTAAGAATAGCAATACTTATTTTATGGAGCTGGGTTTTACAGCAAAGCCCCTGCCACCAGTTTTGAGCGGTTGTGACCTTGCTCGCTGCTTGGACCTACTCACGGCTCCACATGCCATTACCGGCCATGTATTCTGTCAACTCCTTTAAGACTTGATCTTGATCCAAGTCGAACTTTGAAGAGAGCGCAATAATGAACTGCGACCCTTCGAGTTCCTCTTCATTAGTCAACTTGGCGCCTTTAAAGGACGGGTCCAAAATGTTGGCTGCATAATGGATTTGTTGGACAGCCATTTTACGTCGGTGAGTCAAAGAGTAAAACATCCTTGCTATCTCTTCATCGTTAAAACAGTTAGATGCGTCTGTAACCTCGTGGAAACAGCGATCAAGAGTATGGAAGGCTTCGATCACTTCACTGATTTTGGGCTGATCACCTTTCAATCGAGATATCCACATTTTTATGGGCCGAAAAATGTCCGAAATTTGTGATAGACTAGCCCAAAAGTTGTCATCGAGGATGAGATTTTTCGTACCTGTCGTGAGATACGTTTTGGCTTTTTCAGAGATCGCCAACCTTTCCAGATTATGTTTATTTTTTTTCAGGGTATCCAGTGTCGTGGCGACGTATCCAAATCGAGTTGTTGCTGGCGCTTTTAGCGTAATTGTTACACCTTTCTCGTCATTTTTTTGAATCTCTCTAAATAAAGCCAACAGCATGTGCTTGTTCTTGATTTCATTCACAATGACAGTGGCATTTTTCAAGAGCTCATCTATAGATTGAATTTTTCCTAAATCTTTGATTAATAGATTTAAAATATGAGCGCAGCAACCGATGAAAGCTATTTTCTCAGACTAGTACTTCTCTTCTAGTGCAGTCCACGCAGCACGCATAGTAGATGCATTATCAGTACACACAGATAGGACTTTTTTGACGCCAATGCTATCAATAACTTGAGCGATTTGCGAGGACACATAGGCTGAATTTTGTGATGCAGTTCCAGTAGGAATCGTTTTATAAAATACTGGCTCATGTGTTGACACAATGAAGTTGATCATCGATTGGTTGCGAACATTGGACCACCCGTCACACTGGATTCCAACCGAAGGAGCATCGGTAATTTTTTTTTCGACGATTGCCTTCATGTTATCATATGCTTTTTCTAGAAGAGGATTCGACAACTTGTGCCTGGACGGCAGAGTAAAACACGGACGTAGTTTAGCGAAAAACTTTTGCCAATAAAAGTTTTCAGTCATGCTGAGTGGCGATCCCGAAGCAAAAATGGCTAATGCCATCACGTATTCCAGCATTTCCTGTTCACTATCCGTAATTTTATCGGTGAATTGGTCCATAGAAGTGTTCGGCGGATTTTGAACTAGATTAGCTTCGTTGTTTTCAACTGGTGGCCTATTTTCTTCATGTGGGTGAAGCATTTCTGCAAAGTTTTCATCATCCACACTCTCACTTTCAGAATTGATGCGTCGCCTTTTTTTTGTCGTCGATTGCGATTTTTGTGGTAAGATTATACTTTTTACAGCTTCTGGGCAAGCTCTTCATTTTTCCTTTAGATGTTCTGCCATCCGCGTTACATTCAGTGCATAGCATTTATTACAATGAATGCACTTAAAGAGTTGTGTTTTTTTGTTAGGTTGGTGTGGCAACAACCTGAAGTTTTTCTCAATTATTTTCTTCAGATGCATCTTGGAGGTATGTTGTCCACCTGTCCAATGAATTTTACTGGTTAGTATTATTATTTAAATGTTGAAGGTATCAAAAAACATTATTTAAATAAGAGCATACATTCAACTAACCTCATAATTGTAGGTCGCTGAGAAAATTGAAAAGAACTTTGCCCAGGGAATTAAATCGTATTAGACACCTACAAACAGAGATATATAAATAATTAATTAATTTAGGTTAATCGACAATGAAATTATATTTAATAAGATATTTAATACTTACAAAAAAATTATGGCAGGTAAATATTAAACAGTCAAGTTCAACTGAACAAGTGAAAAGTGAAGCCTATTGTGGGTACATACGTGTGTGTGTGTGTGTGTCAGATATATACATACCAACACCGTCAAGAAAAACGTCGTTATCTTCCTTGATGTGACCATACGCGTAAAAAATAAATTGTAAATTTACTGTCATAAATTTTTTTCGCCGGCTACTTAGATGTGAACTTACGCGTCATAATTTATTTGTAAATTCACTGTCGTAAAATTTATTCGCTGGCTACTTAGATGTAAACTTACGGGTAACAATTTATTTGTAAATTTACATGGTATACGTAAATTTTGCGTTCGTAAATTTACCGTATTTTACTTAAATTTTACGCGTAAATTACCGGTAAATTTACGCGCTCACATCTCTAGATACTACCATCGACCGTTCTGACCGCAAACATCTGCCCCAAATTTTAAACGCATTCATTCTTCACTAACAAGTTGTTTACTACAGCTGTTCAAGGGAACATGTTCGTATCCATCGCGATCGTTGGCATCATATTCAGATTCCTCGTCGCTGGCCCACAGATTCATGTTGTCGACCGATACCGAGGTCTCTCGAGGTCCTTCCCCAGCTTACCTACGATGTACCGATCGTTTCTTAGCACTCACAGGACCCGGTCCGGGCCCAGTTACTTCGCACATACCTTTAACCCCGGTTCCGAATGGGTCCTTTTAATAAAAACTTATTGTCCTGTGTCAGAGCGCTGGCCTTCTTTTCGCTTCTAATTGTAATTCCGACTATTTTTTTCCTGGATATTACGAATCTACTCCTTCGCCCTCGACCGTATTTGATCTGTTTCTTCTGGAAACATGTTAACCCATTCAGCCTCGATCATGTCACGGATGTCAAGGTCTTCCTTCAAACAATATGCGCTCCGAACAATCAATTGAATGGCGATTTACCCCTGCTCCGATGGGGTCTCGCATTTGAATATTTCTGCACCACATTTAAGTATTTATACCAGTTCAACGGGTGAGGTACTGATAACATTGTTAGCAACGGAATGACGTACATACGCCTTGACAACTTGATCGGCCACTTGCTGGTGCTTCAGAAGCTTAAGGACAAACCAAGCTCCAATGGAATGACCGATGAGATGCACTCGCGCGTCTTTCGGCACGTACGCTTTGATAAACGCCAGCTAAAAAATTCAAGCGTTACTACCCTATTCACTCTTTCAACTTTCCCTTTTGCTCTGAGGACCCCTGTGGTGATCTTTATGTTTTCTATAGTCTCTTCTTCGCAATACTCTTCAAAGAGGTTCGGAGTAAATGCCGTACCGCGGTTCATTCCAAAATGACCTTGTTCATGCGCCCGACGCACTACTTGTGTTTCCATGCACTTAGGTACTATGATCAACAATTCATCGTCTACGATTTTATGCAGCAAATCATTGCGCGACGACATTGACATCGCGTATTTTTACACGGCAGTAATTGTTCACAACACATAATACAGCGTCCCTAATCTCATTATCATTCATATACCTGAGGCTCAACTCATCTGAGTTATTCTCCATGTCAATTCGGAAAATCCCTGGCACAATATCAGCTTCTGAAACCGTTTTCGCAATTTTGTTAATTTTAACCTGGCCTCCTTTAACATTTAGATTAACTTGATTGAGGAAATCAGCTCCTATCAGCAGATCGCGTTTGAGCATCGAACTAGGTACTACATGAAACTTCACACTATAATCATTGTTATCTATAACAACACTCGTAGTTGTCTCACCCAATGTCGTGTTTTTAACACCCTTTAGTGTTTTTAACACCCCCAAAGACAATTGGTCAGGGCAACAAAGAAGCTGATCCTATCATTAGGTACTCGTCTGTTCGCATCAACGTTAGGTTACTACCTGTATCAACTAACGGTAAAAACTTACAGTCTTTAATCGTTACTCCCTTTGCTGCTTCTTGACGCTAGTTCCAACTTCCACGCTCATTCCTTCCAAATCAACTGCCTTTACAGCAACGCCAGGGCAGTAAGCGGCTATGTGTCCATGCTGTTGACACTCTAACACTTGAATCCTCTTTCACGCGATGGGCAGGTCGGCCCTAAATGATTCCTTGCCCCACAGAAAAAGCATCTTTTCCTACGCCATATGGTCCCTGTCGAAGACTTCTCTGCCTTATCTGCGTCTCGACCTCCTGTTTCCCTTTTTCATCCTGACGTTTGGAGGCTCTCCTTAACGCTCGTGCTTAATTTTCCCTTCCATTTCTCGTTGCATGTCTTCGTACTGCGCGAATCGCTCTTTTAGCTGCCTCATGCTTTTAGCTCCATATAAAACTACCTTGTTTACGGCCTCATCGGGAATGCCGTTGAAAATGTATTGAATAATCGTTCGAATATCTACGCCGACTTGACTTCCTATCTCCAACATTTTGTAGGAATACGCTTGATGCGTTCCATCAGCCTTTTTTCGACGCTGTGCTAATTCCCGATGTACCTTGGCGCTGTCTGTGGCAGATACACTGAATACTTTAGGGCTTTCTTGAGCATTCTCCACGAACCGGTACATCTTTCATACTTAACGAGAAGCTTGGCCGATCCTGCTAGCATCCGTTTCGCGTATGTGATCTTCTGGATAACATTCTACTAACACAACTCTGCCGTCTTCTCGAAATCATCAATCCATTGAGTTACACTTATGTGGTCATCTCCGCTGAATTTTTCTGACGAGTCCTTTACATCTCGGAAAGATAACACGGTGCTGTCTTCTCGGCGTTGTTCTGGACGATTCCGGTTGCTGCCGCGCACACCATCACTTCGTTCGCTATCAGTGACATCGTTCATTATCATCATCACCTAGGTTAGGTGGTTCAACTTGAATCTCAACTTGGTTTTCAGCTTGATTTCCTACTAGATTCTCAACTCGATTTTTAACTTGATTTTATTTTCAACTCTATCTCCATTGGCGCGATGCATCGCGCCAAGAGCTGCCTGCAATCCATCTTTAAGTATCGGTTTCGATCCTGTGATCGGCAACCCCAACTATTCTAGCCGGTACCTCAGTTCTTCGACAAGCATTGATCAACATCCATCTTGAGGTTTACACAACGTATTACTGACAAAGTACTCTATTCTACTTTAGCCTTCATCGTCGATATATTCAACTCAATAGCCCTCACTTGCTCCCGACAGCTGCAATAGAAATTCACACGATTGAACTGTCCGACTTTTAACAAGGCATTTCCCAACACTGAATTTGCTCCCAATCCCGGACGAGCTCCCAATTGTCGGATTAATGATGAGTTGAATGCAGTGTATGAGGTGTTTATTGGACTTAAGAATAGATTGAGATTTTACATGGGTTTTACTTGAGACCTTCTTCTCAGAGACACTTGAACGACTGACTCTGTCGCTGCACCGCGCATCCCTTGAGCAGGCAGTGCAGCGACCACTCATCTCACCTATGGGTCCTCATGTAGCACACACACACATCACACACACTATACGTTAAAGGTCTTTTAATTATGCGATACTAAATATTTGATTGCGTGCAAATAGCAATGGCAATCAGCTCAGCCTTCTGAAAATTGCCTAGGCAATCAATAATTATCGATTTTTTTGCCAATTTTAATGAATTCAGGCATCATTCACTCAGGAACGTTTTAAAGAAGTATTCGGTATAATACGCAAAGTCTGAGTGTTTATTTGCTTCCTGGATAACAACAATACAGTGGTTTTTAGTTGCAAAGCACTAAACTAGTTTTAAAGAAGTATTCGGTATAATACGCAAAGTCTGAGTGTTTATTTGCTTCCTGGATAACAACAATACAGTGGTTTTTAGTTGCAAAGCACTAAACTTAGTTAAAATATTCTCTATCACATTTAGAAACGTAGAGTTGACTTGATATGAAACGAAGTGATTAATTGGCTTGCACATAATGTCTATACATTAAGTATTCGGTATAATACGCAAAGTCTGAGTGTTTATTTGCTTCCTGGATAACAACAATACAGTGGTTTTTAGTTGCAAAGCACTAAACTCAAAAAGTGGCGATATAACTTAGTTAAAATATTCTCTATCACATTTAGAAACGTAGAGTTGACTTGATATGAAACGAAGTGATTAATTGGCTTGCACATAATGTCTATACATTAAAACTTAGTTAAAATATTCTCTATCACATTTAGAAACGTAGAGTTGACTTGATATGAAACGAAGTGATTAATTGGCTTGCACATAATGTCTATACATTACCATTACACATTCACGATCGTTCCGCGATCGGAAAAATAGTCATAATCCTAGATCAGTGCCAAGTATCTACGTGCAAACTTACTATGGTATAAAGCACAAAAATCTGAATTCCAATCGTTCATGTTCAATGTAATACCGTTATTTTTGTGCTGCTGGAAACACATTTGATGTTTCCTACGAAGACATGATAGGCAGGGTGATATGACATCCAGTGGCCTTTGTCGGCTAAAATAATACAAACAAACGTTCAGCATGAAATCAGAAGATTCGATTAGGTGTCGAGCTACTACCATTCGAATATCTTCTGGATTAAATCGTGTATCATTCAATGGTTGGCCTGGACCTATTTGATTTATATAGTGTATGATGAATACACCACGATTTACTGCATCATTTTGTAGAGGCCGAGATTCAGCACAGCTTACGATTTTTCAGTTTATTTGATTTCGCGCAATATCAGGATTATACAGTGAGCATTCTTCCCAAAACTTGTTGAATCTCACCAGAGCTTGATTTTGAGCATGATTACGGTGATCTCCAAGAGGATCTGAATGTAAAACAGTTTCTGCCAATCCCATCGGTACACTGGGCTCTCAGATCCAAATTTTCCATGCCAATCTCCAGCGATGTACGTAGTTATTTGAACTCATGTACACTTTACATTCTTCCAATCTCCTCGATCGATTTTAGTCATCATGTACGTACCAATACCCTCTTTATTAATAAGTTTGTCTCCTTGGAGAGTATGGAATTCTGCGCTTTATCCAACTAATATTTTTCCTTCCCAATATTTCTGGTGCACCATTGTTTTGATAATATCCAACGGGGTACAGAATACAGATATCCTGGAAGTAAAACTCTGGATCGTCCAATAGTTGATTCGACAATAGTTGAATTTGAAGTCTTCGTCTTTGGATTCCTGCAGCAACAATTTCCTTAGAATTTTCAAATGACACGTTTCCTTTGACTCTGCTATCGATTATATCTGGAAGTAAATAGTCTAAAAAATATCTTCAGCTCATCTTGCATTTTTAATGACCAAAATTCGTCACAACGATGTACAGAAAGCGTCTTAATACCTACAGGGTCCATACTATTATGTAACCAACATTATATCCGACAATGTGCATATCGCCTTGAACTTTACAGTATGTGATGTTCTTTGGATTTATAGCAGACAAATAATGAGTGAAAACTAACGACAAACCATTTAAGTTTTTAGTAACTGCTTGCAGCGGCGTTTCAGTAGTTACAATCAGAGGGCAGTTCAGTTCTACTGTTGCATAAATATTGGGGGCTTTGTAGATTATACCAGGAGACGCTGCCAAGAACGCAAACTCTTCGTCAAGAAACAACCCACCGTCTGGAATCGTCACGTTTTCCGACTCAGCGAATTTCGCTTGTATTAATGGCACGCATTTCGATATATATAGCTGCATACTACTCAGTTTCAGTGCTGAATGTAAAATAGATTCAATAATTGCATCGCGAGGCGTTAATCGGTGCATGTGACATATTTTTCCGAAATGATTGGAAGTTATAACCTTTTGCGATACTTCAATCTATTTTAAACCGTACACATTTCTAGTTTTTAACTCGACGTCCATGCGTGTTTTCTGCCATTTATCCAATTTCTTCTTCAAGTGTTCACCTTAGTCTCTAAGTTGAGCTGGATTCAAGTCGGGTTTTGAACAATTTTGTCTATAATGCTGTATTTGACTTCGATTTTATTTTTGGAGGATTGAGACTGATCTTTGGTGCATTGTGTGGTTCTGGCATTAATTTGGAAAGCTGTCTATCGATTTTTTTGTAATCAACTGATAAATTTCGATGAGCTTGCAATCGCTTGATACTTACGGGACATATTTTTCCCGTACCCTCAATTATGGGTTTAGCAGCTCACGCCCTTTGAACTGCATATATGCAATTATGCATCGAACATTGTAAGAAAATCGAAGACCGTAATTGATTTGCTTTCCTGCAGCCAATTTGCGAAGGATTGAATTTCCTGACTCTATAAGATTATTGCCCAAATTGTGAACGAGGCTATCACAGTTGTAAACACAGTTGTCATAGCTGTGTAAATGCAAAAAAAAACAGTGTTCGATCAAAGTCCATGAACCTAATCTCTTCAACTCAAAAACGTGATTCAATTTATTTTCTTTGAGTTAACCATTACAAAAGTAAATACTACAATTGGTATGCTGCCCGAAAAACAGATGGAATGTTTCTACAATCTCCTGCAATGGCATTGATCTGTTCCTCTTCAGTAATTCTTTGACTTGTTAGAAATTTTACAGTTTTTCGGACTGCAGTAGCGAGGCGTTCGTTATTATAATTGATAATTTTCAGCATTCGAGAAATTTCTGTTTTATTCATTTTTTGTTTTTGTTTTTGTTTTTGTTTTTTTTTTTCATTTTCAGTATTTTTTTTTCGCTGGCTTTTCACTTTTGTTCCAATCATTTTGATAATTTCCCGCAAGCACCGAAGCATATAGTTAATGCACTCGATTTTGTTTATTACAGTTCTATACTCAGGAGGAACTTTTGTTCCAATCATTTTGATAATTTCCCGCAAGCACCGAAGCATATAGTTAATGCACTCGATTTTGTTTATTACAGTTCTATACTCAGGAGGACTAAAGGATTGTATTTAATCAAGGTAAGGATTGTATTTAATCAAGGCCTTGCATAGGCTACTATCTACATCAGCAATTAAAATATTGTGGATAAAGCCATGTACCTCGATGCTACACCGGAAACCATTTTTTCATTTTCAGTATTTTTTTTTCGCTGGCTTTTAACTTTTGTTCCAATCATTTTGATAATTTCCCGCAAGCACCGAAGCATATAGTTAATGCACTCGATTTTGTTTATTACAGTTCTATACTCAGGACGACTAAGGGATTGTATTTAATCAAGGCCTTGCATAGGCTACTATCTACATCAGCAATTAAAATATTGTGGATAAAGCCATGTACCTCGATGCTACACCGGAAACAGGATTGTATTTAATCAAGGCCTTGCATAGGCTACTATCTACATCAGCAATTAAAATATTGTGGATAAAGCCATGTACCTCGATGCTACACCGGAAACCTTCCAAAATGGCATCGGTTTCCATTGGCGAAAAGCTGTTCTTTCAGATTTTGTAGCAAGCATGGAGCCTGGGTAATGCGCCTATTTTTTCCGCTCGTGCGCAGATACAACAATATTTATATCTCACCTCAATGAAGAGTATTTTGCTAGTGTAGTATCCGACGACCACACCTACCCCTGAATTCGAATCGTAG
The DNA here is from genome assembly GCA_002156465.1 of Macrocentrus cingulum. NCBI lineage: Eukaryota > Metazoa > Arthropoda > Insecta > Hymenoptera > Braconidae > Macrocentrus > Macrocentrus cingulum. Next base: position 9,972 of record MVJL01004397.1, read on the forward strand.
TTTCCGCTGGAATAAGATCGTTTTAACCATGTGTCATCGCAGACAACAGGGATGCATGGAATACCATCGTGAACGTCTCCCCTTCCCATTGACAATTTACATTCTTCTTTAGCTGCTTTCGCTATAATTTCTTCAGTGGCATCTACCATGTTTGCGGTAGATGTTGGCTAGATGACGTCGATATGTTGTTCCGACCATGCATTGAATTCCCATGACTGTGGAAAGTTATTCCATAGAAAAAGGGCCACTTCCAATTAAAACCGACCCTAGTACGAATGCATCAGCAGTACTCATGTGCTGATTATTTGAACCTTCACTTGCTATTTCTGCCTCAAACTGACATCGATTACATCTATATGTGGAATATGTTTCCATTCTTTGAGGACGTTGCTTAATAAGTTGCATGTGTTTGAACTCACACAAGGCATCCGTTGAGTGATTCTCAAATCTGTCATGCAGTTGAGCTATCACATAAAATGAATCCTCAATCATTCGCTCATACTCATATTCTTTCATTTTGAAATCATCTAAAACACTTTCGCTCTGTTCTTCTCGTGAACCGTCGTGAGAAAATACTCTCCTCCCCGTTTTGATCATTCTCTGTCTCGTCATTTTGGATGTCATGAGTCTGAACATTTTTTTTACTCTATTACAATTTTCAAAATTGTTTTGCAACAGATTATAGCAATATCGTCATTATCTTCTAGAATTTGTTCCAGTTGCTGAGTTGACAGCACCTTATTCTCATCTTTGACTTCAGAGAAATATTTGACATCGGAGGTTTTTCCGTTCAATGTGGTCTCGAGGTCTGTGATTTTCATAGGGTTTTGTTCGAATATATGTGTACAACTTTCTCCGCCAACTATTGCCTGTCGATCCCTTTCCAATCTCTCCGTAATATTTCTCAAATTTCGTCTGCAAAAAATTGTCATATATTTAGCGGAATATTTCGAAGGCTCCTATCCAATAATGGACTGATAATATGACAAACGTAGTCGTTTATAGTCTTTGATTTATCAATGATGATGGAAAAAACATACTTGTATTGATCACGTATAACTTAAAAATTTATGCTTATGACGAAGAAAACGTTGGCTGACCACGTTTGTTGCCGCAGGGTTCACACATGATAATGAGAGGCTATAGTTGTAACAATATATATTTTTCATGCTATCACCACGACATTACTGGGCAAGACAAAAACTACGGTAGCGATCTACGTTGCCATAGAAAAATTGAGCATGCATGACGCAGGAAGCCCGTCTTCGTTCATAAAGAAAGTGTTGCTAGGATCAGGTTATAATAAACAAATATCGAAAATTGCATCGACTGAAAAGAGAGCAGTTACTCTAATTTTATGGTGATATAGTCAAAATAGTTGTGTCATTCAGTGGAGGTTATCGTGGAGATGCTTTTGCATTTCCAATGCCGAGCTTGTGTGTGGAGATTTCGTGCGATTTTTCGAAATGCGCAACTCTTGTTGTTATCGATTGTTCGAAACGAAATGAATTGTTGAAGTCTGATCCAGTTGATGTACGCTTCGAATTTTAATCGGCCTTTTTCCGCGGCTCCTTCGGACTATTGTCGTATTGTCCATGAGCGCATTATGAATAATAATCCTATAAGTGATTCAGTTAAGCAGGTAACTTGATGTATCAATAATAATAAAATGATTTTTTATATGTAAAACTGTTTATTTATATAGTTTACATCTGCATCAATTGCGTTTCATTAATAACCATATTGTGTCAACTTAATCACAGGAACGGAATGTCTAATTGTTTGTTCAATCAACTCCTTCTCCACCGTGCAGGTGACGTATATTGTGGCGTGGCGCAAGGCCACGTCAAAGCGTTTTATTTCTGATTTTTTTTAACAAGAAAAATTGCCACGCCAGTGGTTAAACAAGATGGTACCAAAGAAAAAGAGGCGCACAAATTTTCCATCAGACTTCATTGTCCCGCGTCCGCATATCGGCGCTGGTGGATTGAGCGCTGCTGATTGGGCAACCACGGAATACGGAAATCGATAAGTCGATGGAGCTCGCAGCGTGGTCGCTGCTACTGTTCACGCACGACATTGGGGCAGCAAGCGTCGAGTTGAGCGCACGCAAAATCTCTGTGTGCAGAGACTACACAATTATTATGAAGTTTACGAGAAATTTCACAAGGAATTGGTCTTGTCTACGGGCACACATTTCGTTAATTTTGTTTCACCGTTTGTGTTTATTCTGATGTAAAATTTTGCTTCATTTGACTGATAAACCACGGTATATTCTGCCTGTGATCGTGTATGAATTTGTACTTCAAACTATTAATTTTTTTAATTTTCTGATATCAAATTGCATTATATGAATGATGATTGGTTTTTTTTATCTTGATCTACGCGTTTGCCGATCGTTTTTGTAATAACCAACGGTCCCGCCCCCTGAGATTCGCGATTTCGAGGTTATTGTCGTGTGACGAGTGGATGCGAGCTGAATTTTTGTGAGTTTTCGAGTAGAACTCTCTGGCGCCTGACTGAGAGATATTCAACGACAGGTCAAAGGAAAGTTATTTACACAGGAAAAGCCGCGGATATGCGCAACATCTGCGCACTGCGACCGCGGCGTTTGCTTTTTCCCCGTGAATCGGAAGCCGCGCGTCACAATATATATATATAATTTACACCGGTCTGATGCTACTGTATATATATTATAACGAGGCAAGCGAGCACGTTGCCCTCGCATACACTTTAATGGTTCAAAAACTATCCCGGAAGTGGGCAGCACCTCTCGGTGGTGCCCAGCGAGGCGGCGAACAACAGGCAGGCGTCGCTATGTTGCTCAATTTCGTGTAGAACGGCAGTGTGATCGAATAAGAGAGAATTAATCGGCCGTATTTTGTCGAAAAAATTGATTAATATTCGTAAATAAAAGCGAAAATATACTGATCATTGATTGAATTGATTAAGAAGGTTTATTGACGAGTGAAAATTTGAACAAAAAACCAAGGGATTGTTGAAATATATACGGATTAAGATTTGAATGCCCACGCGCCCGGCGAGGCTTACCTATTGTAAGTCGTATAATTTTATTGTTGATTGTTTTACGATATTTTGGGCCAACGAGAGATAAGAGAGTAAGTGTGTACATTTCTCTGTGGTATTTGGTGCAATTTTGGCGTATTTTATCGTTGAACATCCTGGCTGGGAGGCGAATAAATTGCTGAAACGCGGACAACGAGGCTGAATGACGTCACGCGGGTGTCGTCACCTCTATTTTTACGCGTTTGCAGGTGGATAAATTGTTTTCCTGTTCAAACCTGATGATGTGGTTGTGGGTGAGTCCCGACCTGGGGCCCGACGAGTTAAAATTTAAGGTGAAATTTAAGGTGAAATTGATATAATTAACGTCCGGGATAATTAAAATAACTGACGCGTGCGCGGGTATGCACGTTACAAACTGGCGCCCGACGTGGCGCACGCGTTTGTATACGTGAAAATTTCGTCTTTGCCGAATAAAGAGAATTTATTAACTGTAAAAAGTAAGGAAATTGAAGACTTCGAGGAATTTGATCCAGTAACAATAGACAACGGAGTTCGCGAAATTGTTTACAAACATAAAAAACGATAGTGTATCATTTTGAATATGGCAGGTAAGAAATATTAATCAATTCATAGTCGCACATTATTTGGTCATTCATGAATCATATTTTTCACTTGATGTATACGACCACGCTGGCATATAACAATTCTAACCTATATACAGCTGAATAACTGCAGTCAGGAAAATGCACCATAAATATTTATTGTAATATTCGATATTACAGAAACTCGCGATGGATTATTACATAAGATCTCCCGCAAACGTGTGAAATTCCCGAAGGTCAATTCTTCTGACTTGAATGTCACACCTATCCTGGAAAAAAATCTATCGAAGGCAAAAAAACTACGAAAGGTATGCTGCGATCATAATTAATGATATATGTTGAATAAAAAGCAATTATATTAAAAAAATTTGACATTTTTACAGAATAAAAAACACCACCAACGTGATGCGAAACACCAACGTAATGATCGAATTATCGACGCTTTTAAAAAATCGAGACAAGAGAGAACTTTTCAAAAAGATGGCGAGGTATGTACGATATAATTAAGGGAAATATTAATTCAGATAATACTTTACTAGTGATACTTCTGAATATTATATTTTATTTGTGGAGTTCCTCTTTTCACCACCCTTAACGTTGTGCCAGCGTTGTGCTAGTGCGGAATCGATTCCAATGATTTGCTCGAATGATTCTCATTCGAACGAGGTAAAAAATTTTTGAAAATAAAATATTATATAGAACGTCCTCAGTATTGCAACCATGGAAATTACGACTATGCTGATGATGCCTCTCCTCTTTTCATACAGGCGTTTGAAAATATCCTTCCATGTGCTGAAAGTTCCAAGCTAGACGAGGATGAAGACGACGAAGAACACGAAGGTTCCAATAAAGTACAAAATGACCGAGATAAAAGTATTTCCTCAGATATATCTGATGGTGATATTTCCGAAATCAATGGAGAAAAATATGATTCGCCTGTCGACGACTTGGATAGCGCAGATAGTGAAGCGGATCTTGAATCGATTGCATCTGTTGGATCGATTGCATCTGAAAATCAAGCAACTCTACGCTCGCTACGCACCCGCGAACGTCCCCGAATTTCAAGACGAGAAAAAATCCGAGAACTAGAACGAGAAATTGATGTTTTAAAACAGGGGGCCGACATCGAACCGGTCGAGTCCATGGTAATGAACGATTGTATCGAAACGATAACTACAAGAATGCATATAATCGTCGGGTAGATCAGGGATATAATGAGATGAAGAATATAGGTAATGGCGTGTGAATTAAATCATCATCATATCGCGAAGCAAAACATGCTATCAACCCTAGTAAATTCATAACGACAATGAGCTATGGAGTTTGGGGCTACGAGACGCTTGCCAATCGATCAGTAAGATCTCAAGGCAATGAGACTCGTCTATTATTGACTCCGAAAAAGAAAGAAATCCTCGCTCACTATTGGCAAATTTTTAAAATCCAAGAAGAATAGTCCAAACTGGTACTGGCATCAAGTCGGCAAAGCCAACGGATACTTTGGACGTGCGATATCAGGGGCACGACGTCACCTGAAAATTATTGAACAGCGAAATAACAACGACGCAATCGAGTAACTAACAGCTTGCCAGCTTTGAGAGATGATGTATAGGCAATACAACTCCATAGATCGTGCTTTAATTACCTTTAACTATAATATTTTTTTTTGCAAATTCATTTTAGAAGACGCAATAGAGATGATGTATAGGCAATACAACTCCATAGATCGTGCTTTAATTACCTTTAACTATAATATTTTTTTTTGCAAATTCATTTTAGAAGACGCAATTATTATTTCATAGCCGAGCTTGTAGCACAGTGGCCAAGACCATGCGACTCGGTGCAACGTGGGATCGCGCCTCGGTTAGGGTAGGTTTTTTCCGAATTATTATTTCATAGCCGAGCTTGTAGCACAGTGGCCAAGACCATGCGACTCGGTGCAACGTGGGATCGCGCCTCGGTTAGGGTAGGTTTTTTCCGGGCTGCGAAGGATCTCGAGATTGACCATTCTCTTGACAGTGGCCAAGACCATGCGACTCGGTGCAACGTGGGATCGCGCCTCGGTTAGGGTAGGTTTTTTCCGGGCTGCGAAGGATCTCGAGATTGACCATTCTCTTCATAGCGATACGAAGGTCTCTAATTCTGTGAGATCTATTCGTTAGCTACGGAGAAAAATCTTAAAAGGCAGACAACGATACGAAAGAATACGAAAGCAAAAAGCCGCGTAAAAACAGTCTCTAATTCTGTGAGATCTATTCGTTAGCTACGGAGAAAAATCTTAAAAGGCAGACAACGATACGAAAGAATACGAAAGCAAAAAGCCGCGTAAAAACCTACTAAGCGTGTGTATACGCGGGATACAAATACCCCATTTTTTTTTTATTATTATTTCATTCACGTTTGTTAGAGCAGTTTTTTTTTACTTAATTTTTGTAAGAAAATCCAATGTAGCTCGATCGCCATGGATTTTTTTTTATTATTATTTCATTCACGTTTGTTAGAGCAGTTTTTTTTTACTTAATTTTTGTAAGAAAATCCAATGTAGCTCGATCGCCATGGAACATAATCGTCACTAAGGAATGTCAGGCGATAAACACGAGTCTATTTATACATTGGGCGATAGCTATGTATACTGTTGTTTTTGTCATCGCACAGTCAGTGCGTCTTCGACCACACTCTGTATCACACCTTTTGTTTCCATATAATATATATTGTCGAGCATTCCTTTCGTGTCTCTGAATATTATCTATCCCGGCCTTTAATTTTCATTAAGATATTCAACAAATTTCGGATATTTTTGTTGCATAGGTAAGTGGAAAACACTAGATGGATAGAGAATTTTTCGGATCATATATGGTTAGCTCCATATGTAGTATAATTTGAATAGCAGATATAATGTCACGCCAAAGCCACTTTCATTTTCAACAATGATGATTTCGATAATTCATAAGATATGCCATGGTAAAAAATTGTAATAAAATTTTCTCTGTGGATATCTTTTCATATTCCAGATTTATTTTCTGAATTTTTGAAGTTTTAAAAAAATTTTCTTTGAAGTAGTTTCAGTGTTAATTAGAATTTATTAGACTTTGCAATTTGCTGATAAAATCTGAAAATATCTGAAAAATTTCTGACGTAGGAGTTCCAAAAATAATATGTTTTCAGAATTTGTTTAGAAATTTTCAGAAATTTGAGAGATTTTTCGGTATATATTAGAATTTTTCAGAAATTGTGGACGTCATTCAGAAAAAATTAGTTGGATATCTTGTTTTTTTAGACTTCTTTCAAAGAAATTTTAGAGATCCACTTCCACCAGGGTAAACATTCGGAAAAGTAGATAAAAATTCGGAAACATTGCTAAACATTGGTAAACATCGGCAAACAACCGGAAGTGCCTGGAAAAACAACCGGAAGTATCTGAAAACCAACCGGAGGTATGTGGAAACAACCAAACTATGTTTAAACATTTATATTCATAAAACAGTCGAAGCCTTTCTTATAGTGCCCATTATCCAGGTTACTATCCTTATCGATCACGATAAATCCATATTTATCTCGCCAACATATCGTACAAACCAAATCAAATCATCATTAAATACCTAAATCATGAAACTGCTGGAATGTCATGTCTGTATTGACATGATCCTCATAGACATAGAATTATCATATTAATATAATCGCGCACGAGATGTTTGGATACGCGTACGTATGTTTGTCAGAGATAAAAGCAATCTAAGTTGCGATGCCTTTCCATGCAGAAGAACGCTCTCATATTATCGTATTGCTCGTAGGCAATGTCGTCAAAGATCATTATTGATGTCACGTTCGAATGGACGTGATCAATAAGATGATAATTTGAGAGGAAATCTCAAAGGTAGTGGTTCCGCTGGTGTAACATCTCGAGAAGTGTTTTCTCAGTGAAAAACATCTAGTAGGGTCATTATTGATTTATTCAAGAAACTCCGCTCTCTCTCTCTTCGTGTACAGAGTATATAAAGGTATTTTAATTATTGTTTGGGTGATTTAGTCTTAAAAACTTTGCTGGGGGAAGCGCTGCACCTCCTGCGAGCCGGTACAGTTGATGGTAATAGCTTAATCGAGGGTCAAAAGCCGATATTTTGTAGCGCAGGGTGCTCAGGTCGATGTTGAGATCGATTGGGATGAGTGGTGCCCAATCTACGTCAGTGGTTGGAGTCTCGGTGGATGTGACAACGTCGAAACTGTCCAGGTCGTCGAAAGTTTGCAGCAGTCCATAGGATCTTGTTTTCGTCAAAGGTGATAGGATTGACGGGCTGAGATCCAGTGGTAATGGTGTTCTTTTGGAATGATATTTCCACGTTCTCGTTTCTCAAGAAGTCCATGCCAACTATGCCTTGAACAGGGAGTTGAATGTCGTTCTTGATCACGTGAAACTTGGGTTGTTGGAAGAACGTGATCTCAGTTGATCCTAGGGTGCTGATCTTGTCTCGTGTTATTCCGGTGATAGATAACACGTCGTGGGCTGCTATCAGTAGTTGAGGATGTAAGGCGTCCAGTTTGATGATGTTAATGTCAGCGCCAGTGTCCACAAGAAACTGCGCAGTGCCGGTTCTTAACTCTGGAGCCTTTAGGGTGATTATTGGGGCTTTTCCATCGTTGTTGGCCCATCTGACATGTCTTGTACCGTTAGGACTTGACAGTAGAGGGACGCGATTCGCCTTGAAGGTTCTTGCTCGTCGTCGCGTCGTCTCGGCGAGCATCTTTCGAGTTTAAACGTGCTTCATTCCCTGGTTGAAAATTCGGCGTTGAAGGTCTGTTGAAGCCTTCCGGATCCATGTATGGCGGATGACCTTGATATTGATGGCCATATGGTCCACCAAATCCATAGCTATATGGAGGATAGGGATATCCAGGTCCATAGGGATATTGAGGTGGGTAATAAGGCGGGAAGTATTGCTTCCGGAACCTTCTTGGTGATTTTGTTGGATCCTCAGAATATCGTCGAGAAGGGCCATCATCGTGAGGTGAGTATAGCCTTCTTGGAGGTCCATCGTATTTTTCTTTAGGGAAAAGGGTTCTTCTCCCTATTTCCTCGTTTTTGAAGTTGACCATTCTAGGTGGACTCGGGTCTGTCACGTCTGTTTGCGTGACCCGGACAAAGCTGGAGTTGCTCGAGGAGATAGTCAGGTCCTGTTCGAACTCTTTCGCGGCCTTGTACGCGTCTTCAAGTGTCTTGGGCTTCTGGACGCTCACTCCATAGAGTAGGTCGTCAGGCAGTCCTCTCTTGAAGGCTTCCAAGGCTAGTCCATCTAGCATCTTCTTGACGGTATGTGTTTCCGCAGGGTTGAAGTCGTCACCGAGTGACGATACTGCGTTTCGGATAATTTGGCGGATCCTGTTGTAGTACCCTAGCACTGACTCACTCTGACGATACCTTACAGACTGAATGTCCGCAATGTACTGAGAGTAAGTGCGTTTCGGTGCAAAGTACTCCTTCAGTCCGGTCTTGAGTGCCTCAAGATCGTTGATTTCCTTGTCAGCGATCGCATCTCTCGCTGTATCGTGCAGTTTTGCACCAATTCCTTTGATATAGGCACCTCTGAGTGCCTCTGGGACAAGAGTCTGTCCGTTTTCTACGTCTTGGAGGAAATTTTTGAGTGGCATATTCTTTCCATCGTAGATGCGCAAGTTCATTTGGGCTTGTTGAAGTGCCATGAACTCGCTCATGTTGGTGAGCATCACGTCGGTGATTTCTGCGTGACGCGTCAGGTCTGCGATGTTTGCCATGATGATATTTAGATTTTCCTTGATTTGTAGAGTTTTTCAATGGGAAAAACCAGCTGAATCCCACCGCTGCCACCAAAAATCCAACTGTCACGTTCGAATGGACGTGATCAATAAGATGATAATTTGAGAGGAAATCTCAAAGGTAGTGGTTCCGCTGGTGTAACACCTCGAGAAGTGTTTTCTCAGTGAAAAACATCTAGTAGGGTCATTATTGATTTATTCAAGAAACTCCGCTCTCTCTCTCTTCGTGTACAGAGTATATAAAGGTATTTTAATTATTGTTTGGGTGATTTAGTCCCAAAAACTCTGCTGGGGGAAGCGCTGCCCCTCCTGCGAGCCGGTACAGTTGATGGTAATAGCTTAATCGAGGGTCGAAAGCCGATATTTTGTAGCGCAGGGTGCTCAGGTCGATGTTGAGATCGATTGGGATGAGTGGTGCCCAATCTACGTCAGTGGTTGGAGTCTCGGTGGATGTGACAACGTCGAAACTGTCCAGGTCGTCCTCTGTTGGTTCAATTACTTCTTCTTCCTTGGCTGCAAAGCGTCGTAGAGATGCTCTTAGACAGCGTTTAGCGACCTTCCTGCCGCCTCTTCTCTTCCTCTTATTGACTATCCCGGTGGGGGTCGTCGGGCCCTGCTTCTCCAGGTTGATGGATTAGGGTCGCCGAAGGGTTCCTTACCAGGAGCACAGGTAGTGGCT
>MVJL01004398.1:0-34081 GCA_002156465.1 Macrocentrus cingulum
AAAAAAAAAAATTTCTCGCGAAAAATCCGATTTTTTTCGGCTCCGAAAAAAACGAAAATAACGCGAATTTCTTTGTCTAAACTACTTCTGATTGTATATAATTGATAATTAGAGTAATTACTTACCTTTAATGACGAAAAAAAAATCATTTTTTCAAATTCGGTTTTTTGGATTTTCTGGCTACAGATTGAGAGCTACAGAAAATTTTATAGTAATTACTTACCTTTAATGACGAAAAAAAAATCATTTTTTCAAATTCGGTTTTTTGGATTTTCTGGCTACAGATTGAGAGCTACAGAAAATTTTATGGAACATAATTTGTAGAAAATTTAATTCTCAATAATTCATAAAGAGTAACTTTTTTCGATATCTCCTTTAAACAGATTGAGAGCTACAGAAAATTTTATGGAACATAATTTGTAGAAAATTTAATTCTCAATAATTCATAAAGAGTAACTTTTTTCGATATCTCCTTTATTTCGCGAGATATCGAGGAAAAACGAAAAATCACAATATTGCTGGGTTAGTTCGTCGCGCCGAACGCTAGATGAGAGAGCTACAGAAAATTTTATGGAACATAATTTGTAGAAAATTTAATTCTCAATAATTCATAAAGAGTAACTTTTTTCGATATCTCCTTTACTTCGCGAGATATCGAGGAAAAACGAAAAATCACAATATTGCTGGGTTAGTTCGTTGCGCCGAACGCTAGATGGCGCCACATGTCCGAAAATTTTCGTTTTTCCTTAAAAAACACAGGAAGAACGCATTTTTATGCAGTTTTTTATACTGGATCTTATATTAGAATTAATTCGCTATTTTTCAAGCAACTATTCGTTTTTCCTTAAAAAACACAGGAAGAACGCATTTTTATGCAGTTTTTTATACTGGATCTTATATTAGAATTAATTCGCTATTTTTCAAGCAACTCCCCAATGCTCTACGGTGAAATAAATTCTTGAAAAAATGGGAAGGGTCCCCCCTTCTCATTTTATATATTAGAATTAATTCGCTATTTTTCAAGCAACTCCCCAATGCTCTACGGTGAAATAAATTCTTGAAAAAATGGGAAGGGTCCCCCCTTCTCATTTTCCAATTCAGTTTTTTCCGATTTCGGACTAAAATTTAATAGTTACAGAAAATTTTACAGGTCCCCCCTTCTCATTTTCCAATTCAGTTTTTTCCGATTTCGGACTAAAATTTAATAGTTACAGAAAATTTTACTAGACATTTTTTGTAGAAAATTTAATGGTCGACAATTTATAATGAGTAATATTTTTCGATATCACCTTTATTTATCGAGTTATCATTAAAAAACCGAAATCGATTTTAGTTTTTTCATGATAACTAGACAATTTATAATGAGTAATATTTTTCGATATCACCTTTATTTATCGAGTTATCATTAAAAAACCGAAATCGATTTTAGTTTTTTCATGATAACTCGGTAAATACATGAGATATCGTAAAATTATATTCAACATAAATTGTAGGGAATTTAATTTTCCATAAAAATGAGATTTTAGTTTTTTCATGATAACTCGGTAAATACATGAGATATCGTAAAATTATATTCAACATAAATTGTAGGGAATTTAATTTTCCATAAAAATGCTTCTATAAAATTTTCTGTAACTATCGATCTGTAGCCACGGTTTTCGTTTTCCTCATTTTCCTTTCCATTTTTTCAATTTTTGACGATTTTCATTAAAAAATTTGTAAAGTTCAGGAAATAATAAATATAATAGCAATTTTCGATACGCATTTTATTTCACCTGTCACGATACACAAATTTACAAAGTATCTGTCGACTTGTTTACATATTCAATCAACGAATTTATCCATTAACACCTTGAAAAATTATACAATAGATGTAATTTAACTGAAAAAAATTGATGATTGATAAAAAAAAAAATTCGCAGAATTATTAAATTGTCTAATGCGCAAGTCGAGCATATTTGACCAACATTAAGTATAATTTAGGTTACTATAACTTTGTATAATTTATTCAATGACAACGATGAATTTCGAGATTTTTTAACAACAAAGAAAATACGTGTATATACTTAAAAATTTGACATCCGAAATAAAAAAAAAAACTTTGCCATTTAATCCAACAAAATTTACACTACATAATAATATTGATTAATTATAATATATACATAGATATGACGAAATACGAGCCTATCGACAGAAAAAAATGTGTCGTTTAATATGTGTACATTTTTTTAGCTTTAACCGAATATTAAACAATATTATTTTCGATTGCGTCAAATTATATTATTTAAATTATTTTTTTTTTGCTCAGAATTTGATTAGTTCACATCACTGCTTTTCTCGCCCAAAACAATCGATATTATAAATGCGTAGAAATTTACGAAATTCTGAGTCGTTATAAACTTACAAAAAATTTCAACGCTATATTTATTTTTCGATATAATCGAGACCGTTTTTTGGTTGTTTTTTCAACGAATCTACACGTTAATATTTAAATACTGTAATAAAAGTGTGTATTTTTCCAGTTATCTAAGCGTGCGCGAAAAAAATAGATTTTGGTCGCGATGAAAAGTTCTATTGACGGGATGATTCTTGCGAGATGAAAATATACAATGAATATATAATATATTTATATTCAAATTCATGTATCCATTCTGTAATTAATTGCCTACAGAGAGCCAGGCAATGTGACTGCACTGCAATTGTGCGTGATAAAAATTTTAATATATTTGCATAACATTATAAATTTTCTCTGAAGCTTTTTTTGTCTGGCATTGAAAGGGATAGTGTGCTTAATAAAAGCCGCGTGCTTCGATCAATAATACGCGATAAATAGATATGCGTAAATTGTATTAATTGAGCAGTTTATTTGCCCCATTGTGTCACGGCTACCCACGATTTATCCTAGAGCTTTGGAGTTTCCTCGACCTTTGTGTCGCTTCTAAACGCTCGCGAACTACCGCCTAACTAATTAATGAATACTGCTCTTATCGCATATAAGTACAATAATTGACGAGCTTCATTAAAAAATTTATTATTAAAAGCACACGAGAGAGAGAACATTATTACGTCACTAAAGTCAAAAAGTCAAAATTTTTTTTTGCATATTTTATCGGAAAATTAAATTAAATTCTCTGTTTTTCCTATGCCAAAGAGGTGTAAGCGAGTTGTTTAGGCTATTTTGACATTAATGACGCATTATTAATATCGGACTTGCGGAAACACGGAAGACCGGGGATTAAAATCGCATCAGATATATACAAGATAAAAAAAATATACACGAAAACAAGAAAAAAATCAAATGAAAAAAAATTCTCCACCGTGGTTTATTTTATCAAAGACACGTTTAAATATTTAAACATCCTAATTATCACACAAATAATGAGATGACTCGAGAAATGCTAGCAAATAATCATCGCACCTTGTTGTTAGCTGTCATTTGGCGTCGATTCGTTTAATCCCGTGTCGTTGGAGTATAGAGATGACTGATTGGAAAAATCCGAGGTTATCACTTGGTTCTGGTGGATAATGGGTATGGACGTTTGGACAACACTGCAGGAAACTGGAACCATTGGTGGTAAGCTGATTGAATTGTGAGGAGAGCCGGAGGGAATGGAAGGCCGTCGTCGTTCCAGACTGTTCGTAGCGACTGCTTGTTTTCGAGCGTTTGAGTTTCGCTCGAGGCTATTCGTAACAATGCGGTGCCTCCGTTCAAGGCTCGACATGGCGCTCGAGTCTGAAGGACTTCCCGGCAACGAACGCTCAACAGACTGGCCCAGTCGGTGCAACACATCGCCACTCTGGCTCTGCCTGAAGGCTGTTTCTGATCGCTCGGTCGATTGGCTGCGTCGGAGAAGTAGCTCACCCGACTGACTCGAGCGAATTCGATTTTCCGGCGTGGACTGGCGGGTATTGCAGGATATTTCGTGATGCCTCTCGCAAATTTGACTATCCACATACGGATAACGCATGCGAATTGCGTCAATTACGTCCAGCAAATTTTTCGCATCCATCGCGAGAATGTGTGCTGCTGATAGCATGCCCCTAAAAATGAAAAATTATAAGATTATTCGAAATAATTATTTTTCAAGTGGAAAAAATCATCGTACTTTCGATACTCGGCATCCAGTGTTGTTGAGCTGTACGTCTGCGCTAATTTCATTGCCGTCACAAGATCTGCCATGTCCTTACTCAATACTTTGTGCGCCATTTCGACTTGTCTGTGAGCCGTTGCTGGCAAAATATCCACGAGAGCATCAACCGACGACAGCAGAGCGCGAAGCTCTACGCCTACCTTTCGTACCAGCTCCAAGTATTGATCGGCAATACTCTGCTGAACTCCCTGCGACAGCGACATAACTGCACGAACGACATTCGTCGTGCAATCGTAGACTTTGTCGTTCGACCGGTCCAAATCTGCAGTCGGAGTTGGCTCCATTTTCTACAAACATATTTGATTTAATGTTGAATTTGAAAAGTGCGCAGGTAGTTGAGTTTTACCTTCACTATTATCACTTTTTCCGCGCTCTTATCCGACCCGAACGAACTCGTGTTTGCACTGTAGAACTCGTGGCTCGGTGACTGTGTGATGGAACGCGGCACAGGAGGACTCGCGCTCTCATCGCCGCTCGTTGCGATTGACAGGCGCTTCTGTGGACAATAAGACGTGTTCAAAAATTATTTTCACAATTTACAATAAATTCGCATGCTTTGACATACTTCTTCTCTCGCTAGCCACCGACTGTCCTCCTCCGATTGCCGCTGCTGCTCAAATAGCCGCTGCTCAAGCAGCTTCTGCTCCTCATCAATGCTGTTCTGCGGGTTTTCCGGCACATTGTCGAATATCTGGGTGTTTCTCTGAAACTACAGGCACATAAAATAATTTAGACATCCGACAAAACGCCGCTTGCCAACAACTGAACAATTAAAAAACATAAAAAAAATTGGTAACCTAAAAAATTTCTAAAACTATTTATACAAAATTACGTGAAATGATTATTCGAAGGATTAAAGAGATGCATAATTTCAAACAAAAGTGACAGCACAACTGTTGTGCATGCAAAAGAAAAAACCAATACAAAACACTAATCCAACAAAACTAATTAAAAAAAAAATCATTTCCCATGCGAGAAGACCCGTCAAATAAAAAAAAAATTAATAAACAACCCAGTGGATCCTTCGTGGCCCCTGCTATGTCTACCAGAAGTAGTCGTGCAACCGCAGAATGCATAAAACGACGGTATAAAAACCAGTGCAGATAAATAATCAACCAAAAAAAACCAAAGTCATCAGCATCGTCCAGCGACTGAGATGCGATTGTTATTTCCAATGCAGACAAGTATCCCAAACCTGGTCTTGCTGGGCGTCCTCTAGGATCGAGCCGCTGGACGACATGGTGCCGTCGCTCACGGCAGAGGACACCAGCGAGCCCGACAGTGTTGCGTCGACGGAGCTTGTCAGCGTGTCCTCGCAATTAGTGCTAAACGCCGTGGCCACTTGAGCTGCACGTGGAGCCTGCGCGGCATTAGCAGTGCTGCGAGCTGGACTGTAATCGACAGAGCTGACCTTGGCAAACTGATTAATCTGCGCGAATTGTGGATAGGCCGCATGCTGATTTGGCTCAAATCCTTTCTGAGTCATGTTTGCACCATTGGCCTGAGCCATCTGAGCCGCGGGCTGACTGAGAGCCTGCGGATTCACGCTCGACACATACTGAGCACGGGCGATGTACATAGGCGAAGTCTGCGGCAAGTGCTGATGGCCGTAGGCAGGCTGAAAGCCGGGCGTTGGGCTGTAGACTCTCGGCAGGGCCTTGGCCTCACCGCACGTTTGACTGTGCGCTGTTTGCGCGCGGAACTTGAGCACTGGCCCGTACAAACACTCAACGCCAGAAGCCGAGGAAACCCCACCACCACCACCAGTAATAGCATTTTTAACGTTCACAGAAATTGAATTTGGATTGGAGCCGCCACCAGATGCTTGAGGCGCAGAGGAAGAGTTGGTAAAGGCACCATAAGCCGGCGATGCATGCTGCACCGGCAGGTGGCTCGCACTGACACTTGTCAAGCTACTGGGACCGGAACTGCCGGGATTTTCACAAAAATTACCGACCGGATTAGCGGCCTGACTAAAATTTCCCATGATAGCTGAGCTTTGGGTAAAATTCGCGACAGGACCGTAGATCTCGCCGGCAGTAGACGCGATAGGAAATTTTTGCACGGGTGAATACAAGTCGCCGGTGATGCTACCAACTATCTTCGGGCTCATTGCGTACATTTGCATCTCTTTAACCTTGCGCGGCTGCTTTCGTGCCGCGGCAGGCGACTGAGTCGTCACAGAGTCTGACATGCTGAGATTAGAGATGAGAGACATTGTGTCGGCAGAATCGAGCGAGTCCATGGCGTCGGGAGCCGACTCGGAGGGACACTCGGACGTGGACTCGGGGATTGGGGGCTCAAAGAAAGGCAGGTCTGACACGGGAGCGGTCGTGAGGACTTGCTCGTCCTCTTGGAATTGCACGGCGAGGGTGTTGAAGGCAGACGCGGGCGTCGTGTACACTGAGGGACATACCCCCCGAGCGTGGTTATCCTTTAGCAGTTGTGCTAGCACCTCTGGACTCTGCGCTACGATGTAGGTCGATACTGGGGCTGCTGTCTGCTGCGGCTGATCCACTGTTGACTGCGGCTGCCGCGACGGTTTCGGTGGCGGCGCCTCGTCTGTTCCTATTTTTTATAAATTGACCACATGAATTATCGTCAGCAAGGTCTAAATTAAAGTCTCCAAAAATTACCCACCCCACGACATTGCTTGTACCCTTCGATTTTCACGTCTCATCGTCTCCTGCTGCTGGTGCTTCTCTTCCAATAAAATTTCACTGAAAATAGAAATTTTTTTTAGGCTTTAGCTAAGCAATTCGTATGACGAAAATATTCTTATATTTACTGCAAGTTTTCACGGATGTCTTTAAACGTCGGTCTTTTGCTCGGCTCATAGCTCCAGCACTGAGACATCAGTGAGTACAAACGTGGTGGACAGCGATCGGGAAGTGCCAAACGCTCTCCGTTCTCAAGTTTGCGGATAACCTCGTTATTTTTCACGCCTTGAAATGGCTTTATACCCAACATCAGTATCTCCCACATACACACACCTGAATTAAAATTATAAATTAAATTTTCGAAATTGGTAACGTAGTTTGCGACAATTTTACCGAACATCCATACGTCAGAGGACGTTGTGAAGCGTCGAAAGTTGATGCTCTCTGGCGCCATCCACTTGATTGGCAATTTACACTTGCTCGCAATGTAATAGCTCTGGTCCTCGACCCATCGACTCAGCCCAAAGTCGGCGAGCTTTACACAAGTGTGCGAGGACACTAGCACGTTGCGCGCCGCAATGTCCCGATGGACAAACTTTTTACTTTCGAGGTATGACAGCGCTGTGCTGAGCTGGAAGGTGTAGAGTAGGAGTGTTGCGAGGTCTAGGCGATTTTTATTCGATTGCAGATACGCTCGCATTTCACCGAGCCGCGCCAACTCCATCACTAACCAAATCGGCGCCTCGGAGCACACTCCAATCAGTCTTATTATATAGGGATGCTCGAATTGCTGCATTATATCTGAAAAGTAATCTCAGATATATTTCTTTGCTCTGATTAATCGCAGATCAGTCATACTTACATGCTTCTTCTAGGAATTTTTCAGCCGTTGCGAGATCTGCATCGACCTTGCAGGTTTTTACAGCCACTGCCACCGTTTGTCCATCCCGGCCCTTGTATGAACCCTTGTGAACATTTCCAAACTGACCCTCGCCAATGATCTCGCCGAGCTCCACCTGATTGCGCACAATTTCGTAGTCTCGTGCTGAAATTTGTAATAAAGGATTATAGTTGTATATCTGACGTAATCGGTATTTAGATGCAATAGAGGATAGGTTTGTTTTTTTTTTTTTCTTCAAGGTGAAAAAACACACCGGCTGGTGTTGAATAATCTCCTTCCTCGTCGACAATTTCCGCGTAGTCCTCAGACAAGATTGTGCCAGTTTTTCCGACATGCTTCTCCGGACTGCCACTTCCGTCTTGTCGGTACTTTGGAGGATGTGCATCTGATAGAAACAAGGGAAAAATTTACTATCGAATTTTAATTGAATAAAAATTCAATGATAATGGACATTATGGATACGTGGACACGAAAATTGCGACGAAATAGCTCGGCATGTTTTTTTATTAATAAAATGCTTAGAAAAATGGTTTTTTGCAATGTTTAAAGACGAAAAAAAAAAAAAAATTTTTTTTTTTTTCAAATTTTGGACAGGGGTACCCCTTGGAAATCCCAATTTTTTTAATTTTTTGCCGATAACTCGATAACCAAGCGTGATAACGGAAAATGTTATAAGAGTTAAATGATGAAGAATTCAATTCTCTATCAAAAATGTAGAATACATTTTTTTTATTTTTTTCCTTGTTTTCGAGATATTTTGAAAAATAAAAATTTCAAAAAATCGGTAATATTTCAAAAACTGACAAAAATACAAAAAAGTTTATCCGACATTTTTTATAGGAAATTGGACTCCCGACAAATTAACTCTCATAAAATTTTTCGTTATTTCAATTAGTTACCGAGTTATCGTTAAAAAATGAAAAAAATCACTGAAACCGCACGATCTCAAAGGGGTTATATAGCCTTTGAAAATTTGACAAAAACAAAAATTTTTTTTTATCTCAACCATACGTTCTAAAACTCATTCTAGATAAATTTGCATATCTAATTAACATATTATTGCACATTAATCAAGTTTTGGCATTAAAATGAGGCAATATAAATTTGAAAATTTTCGGATCCATTCCTTTGAAAAGTTTAATCTCGTCAATTTGTCTTGAAATTTCTATTAACACGTAAGATACATCTCTCAAAGTGATCATCATCGGCATTCATTAATTTCCGCTAACGGTAACTCTGAATCATTGTGTATAAATTCTTTTTCAGGCTCAAATACCTGCGGTATCTATAGTGACATATGTTATTTATCACTTGTTATCTTTATAAATTTTGATAGACGGCCTCTAGAAATTTTTAAATCATATAAACCACTTAAAATCACCGAGCCTATTAACCCACGTGCTCTTAATGGGAAAGGACGTGGTTGCGGGATGACGGTACAGGTAAGTGTAGAATATTAACTAGCTCTAGATAAATCCACAACATATATAAGTCAATTTACGTCAGCCCAACGGGCTAAACGATAAACCTTTGAGCTAAGTGAATAGACAAAGAGTGTGAAAAGCATAAGAAAAAAGAAAATTAATATATGTATAATGTATCTTGTGGAAATTAATCTACAAAAACTACTTGATAACTATCAGCCGTTCGTTAGCTTTTAACAAATGTAAAAGCGCAATATTTTATTCTACGAACCTTTGCAAGGACAAGGATAATTCTTCCAGGAGGCAGCTTGGAACATTAAATATTAAAATTCAGCAGCAGAAAATTTCGCATAAACACTAACATAATAATAGCACAAATTAAAACTGGTACAACAAAAAAAAAAACATGTTTTACATTATCATCTTAATCTCACGATATCTCAATAACTCTGCAATTTACAAAATATTTGCTTAAAACCTTTTTTATAGGAAACTTTGCAAGCTACAAATTAGATCAAATGTGGAAATTGCCTAATCCTCATAGTTTCTGAGATATTTTCAGAAAAAGAAAAATCTAGATTCGCGTTACCCAGTTTTGTTCGGTGCTAAGACGTAATTACGAGGATAAAAAAATTTTTCTGCAGTAGCTTCTTACCTTTTCTATTCCACAAAGACGTGTTGGAGCCTGTGACTAGTCGGCAGTACCCATCGATGAGGTCAGCGAGGCTCTCAGCCTGATCCAAACTCGAGCACGTGATACTCAGAGTTTCTGCAGCACCAGCGACGCGAAGTTTGATGCAAGCTTTCTCGTGGTCCTTACAATCCGAGACGAGTGTCTGGATGGATTGAATTTTCGTAAACTCGGCAATTCTCATTGGCTGCGACACAGATGTATCCTGATTGATTAGAAAAATAAATAAGTAAATAATAACATTATTACGACGCATGTCGACTTGACGAGTTATTACCACAGTTCCACCTCGGTGTGCCATGTACGAGATTCCAAGATCTGGGCCGATAACGAGCTCAACGGGTATTGACCAGCTCGACTGATTGATCAGATAGGTAAATTAATATGCGCAGTTACAATTAATTATTGGTAGAGTGGAGAACTGGTTTTAATCAGCTTACCCCCAAGGCGCAAATGAACCTCTCCTGATCAAATCTGTAGTGTGCTCGTAGAAGATCGAAGAACTTGAACATACACTCGAGCTCAGTGAGAGCGGCAACCTTCTTGAAATGTTGCTGAATGAGCTTGCGCAATGTTTTCGGTTTCACGCCGTTTAGCACAGAGCGTGGAAGGAATTTGTGCAATCCGACCTGTGTTCAACACGTACTATATTATAAATCTCTGACAATCGATCGTGATATTTTCTGATTGCAATTCTAGATACGAAATATATATAATTTTTTTTTTATACTAACCTCACGTTCCAAATACTCCAGATTGCTCTTCTTGTCCAACGCCACTTGTGGCATATCCTTGAAGAAATATCGAATTTCCAAACAGCACAGCTGGACTGCCACATCTTGATCCAGAGCCGAATGATTTGCATTCAAATAATCATTCCTCACCTGTAAATATATTCATAAACTTTGTATTTATATTTTTTTGCCAAGTTATTTTTATCGCTAATCTCAATCTCTAAACACGACTCAGTGACAATTTTACTCTTTTATTCACTGGACAGTGATTAATTATAACAAGCAGTATATTAACTCGCTCTAGAATGCTGATAAGCTTCCGCTTTATGCTTACAAACAACTACTTTCCAACTTTATTAATTTCACATTGTTAACAAAAAAAAAGTCATCAAGTCAAATGTGACTTTCAAATAGATGAATCCAATTCAATTAAAAATTCATTTTTAATTCTGCAAAAAATATGGTAGTATCCACAAAAAATATTACAATTGCAATTTTAAAAATTTAATATTTTCATTCTCCAGCGGTGAAACTCATACTAAAACTTTTTTTAATTATTGAACAACGGTCTACTAAATTATTTTAAACATAAAAAAATTCTTACCTGATCGTAGTAGTAGTAAAAAGTGACTTTATCCTTCTCATACAAGTCATTTAAATTCTGTGGCAGGTATCGTACCCTCAATTCATACCTCCACTCTGAGTGAGGATGTTTTCTCTCGTATTTTTCTTGAACCTATGTAGGAAATCAAGTGATGTAGTAATTTAAATCTTATCACATGCATTGGTTCACACACTGATAAGACACAAGAATATCCAAGTGGAAGCATGAGAGAAAATTCACCTGATACATCGTGGTATCTTGATGCAACCAGTAACTCTCGCCCGAGCCAGGATGGTGTAGTCTCATGGCATACAGATTTCTGTAGTGCCTGGTGCCTACAGCTAGTCGGCTAGTCACGAGGGAGATGATGCCACGAACGTCAATGGCATCGCCAAACTTTACGACATTGAATCCACCTTGAGATAAAACGAAAAAAAAATTTTATTCCTCAGGTTGGAAGTGAAAGAGGCGGAAAATCTTTACCGTTAGGCAAGTGAACCTTCAAGGTGGCTTTGTCCATAGGGGTAGGCGAGCCGTGGGGTGGTGTATTTCGCCCCCCGCTACTCTGGATACCGCCAGCTCCATCGCCGCTGCCAGCGCTCATCCCCTCATGGCTGTAACAGACATCCGCAGGCTTAATAGAGGCAGCACTTGCTCCTAATGGTTCAGGGCATTTGCAGAGGTACCCCACGATGGGTAAATCGCTCTCCCTTTGCCGTATGCGCTTGGCAAATCATGGGAAAAGCGTCACGATGCGTGACCGCGTAAAAAAAAAAATCATGAAAAAAGTATGCGTCGAATGGATTCTTGTTTTCTCACTGCCATTATATTACAAACCCGTATATGACTTGAAATGTTTACACATGGGAGCCAGTTGCTGACGAGAAGTCATGTGTTTT
Source organism: Macrocentrus cingulum (assembly GCA_002156465.1). Classification (NCBI taxonomy): domain Eukaryota; kingdom Metazoa; phylum Arthropoda; class Insecta; order Hymenoptera; family Braconidae; genus Macrocentrus; species Macrocentrus cingulum. The sequence continues at coordinate 12,065 of MVJL01004398.1, forward strand.
GCGTCGAGAGCAACGTACTCCATAGGGACTCGTATATATTCCTCAGGCTTTTTTTCACACGAGCCAAGTCCACTATAAGTGTGAATCACGAATTGTCAAGAAATATTTTTCGCAAGGCACAACATGTATTACATTAATCACGAACGAAAAAGTATGGAAAAATATTTTTTTTCAGTTGTCAAGTGTCGCTAAAAAATTTATGCTTTATTTAATTAATATAAAAATCAATTTGTCTTTATAAATTTTAATTTACTTAATAATATTGTGCCAACACGTTTTTGAATGGTCGAAAAAAAATGTTGTCATGGAATTTCGTGAGAAATTTAATACCGAAATAAATCTACCGTGTAATTATACACATTTTTGCACTGGCAGGGGCACTCTTGACTGCGACCCACTTTTTGCAACCCTACCTGCACGCCCGAGTGCGCCCTAAAATTTAACCAGAGACACAAAACCGAACGAAGGGAGTCTCCAGTTAGGTGTTTAAGGATATTTCACTAGTGAGTGAGATATATCCGCCTGCATGGGCATGCCGATTGCAGGAGAACAAGGGTCTACGAAGCGAGAATTGCGTGACCACGGCACATAATGCAGGAAGCCGTATAGTGGACTTCCGCAGAGGGCGTATAAGAGTGAGTGCACGTAGAGGGCACATCACTCGAAGGCTTGCAGGGCCCCCAAGCGTTTCCGCACTGTCAACCGCGTGCTTATCACGCTGCGGAAATATGACCTGATGGTGTTTATCAACACAAAGACACGTCGATTCCAAAAATTTCTCATAAATTCGCGACATAAAAATTTTTGTACAATGAAAGTAGAGTAGTTCTAGGGAACGGTGTGACATTTAGAATGCATTATAAATGGAAGAATCGATTAGATGCAGACTTCACACTCAATCGTCGTCCCTGAGGCAGTTATGGTGCTCATATACGCACCTGCACTATCGCCCACGCATTACCTTTCCCTATATAACTTTCTCTATTGCAGTTTTACACAGTTTGATGCCTGGCGATTATGATTACCATTGGAAATAATCACATTAATCTATTACCGTAGCTAATCTAATCCGTATACTCGTCTAAATCTTGCCGGGAATGCTGAAAACCTGGCAGACCTTTGCGGAATTAATTCACGGATTAAAGTCAACGTATATATTAAGAAGAGTTTATACGAGTGTAAAAACTTTTTTTTAAATCAATTTTATCATAAATTCACTCGACTAATCCAACTGTATTATAAAAATAAAAAGGTTTTATCGTGAATTATTAGTTCCAATGTCATCTGGGCTGGTGATAAAATTATTCGACAGAGTTAAAAGGAGACTTTATTAATTTATTTCACCTTGGAGGCCGTGCTACCCTGTGAAACTTCCACGTTCCAATGGTATCCGGACTGTAGTTGGTGTCACTGCATCCAAATTGGCCGAGTGCACACAATAAACTTTTGCTGTTGCGTTGCCAAACGGATGCGCGATGTCTCGCAGATTTTGAGACATCACGCTGGTCAACTGAACGACGAAGAATCATGTCACCGTCGGACTTTCTCACCAAACCATCACAGTTGGAATTGGGATGAGTTGCCGCCGCTGGCCACGACATCCCACACGCTTTGCGTTCCACCAAATCTAGCATTATTTCACATTTCACTTGATTTTTTTTTTCGTCTTCATTTGCTCGCTGTTTTGTTTCCCCACTTGGCGCACTTGTGTATATGCTAGCTCAAGATTAACTCCAGACGGGATATTAAAGTTTTTTTTTCTCTAGGGAGTTTTTTTTAGCAGTTAAGCCGAATTCAAGAGATGTCCGGTTGTTTGTAGATATTTAGACAGCTCTGTAAGACGCATTAGATCATGGTATTTTTTTTTTTTTCTGTTAGGGAGAGTAATTTTTGGGGATTAGTTGATTTTTAGAATGAAAACAGGTGTGGATGAGAGTGATCTAATGCAGACTTTTTCGGTGAAGAAGAGTAGGCGGTCACAATTATGGATTGAAGGATTGTATTAGATGAAAATTTCACATTTTAATTCCCACTCAAAAATTTTGATTTGATTTCTTTTTACGACTAATTTGTCACAAATATTGTATCCAACGTTTTTCGCTTTTAATAGTGAAAAAAATTACTTAAATTAGCGAAAATAAATGTGTTACTTGACACACGTTGATAGAGAGATTACGAAAGATTTCATTCTACAGCAAAACACGGATCACTGTAGACGCGTGGGCGCCCGGTTGACTAAAGCGTGAAACCTCAGAAAGATTGTATGACCGTGTGGATGTTGAACTTCGCGGTCTGGCGAGTACTAATGAAATATTTGCGTGGATAATACGCTAATCGAAAAGAAAACAAAAAAAAATTCAACTCCAACAAGGAAATGCAAACAACTAGGTGAAAATAAAGTTGAAAAAAAAAAAACAATTGCTGGTCTAACCATGACCAATGTCCTCTGCACAAATTGATTCTACGTCATGAATCACCTTAAACATTCCATGCAAATGACGAGATTGCTGATATTGACGTTACAATTATAAATCACAAGACAGGGAGTGTTGAAAAAAAAGTAACATACTTCTACTAAGCGATTTACCATGGCGTCATACAGTCTGTCATGTGTATTATTAACACTGATGATTGAAAGCTTTGAATTGCTAATGGATGATTTTTTAAAATCACCCCACATCCCCTCGTGTTTGTTGAATTTATAGCTCGATTTATCACGGCTCGTCCACACGCACTTCGCCGTCATTGATGACCAGACACGACACGAGACTTCATTGGCAGTTTTGTTTTATTCACGTGATTTATGTTGTCGTTTATTTAGCACACGTTTGGATTCACCGCTCAGCACAAACTGATCAGACAGCCGGGCAGAGGCTCAACCACAATCTCCCTCTCTCGTTCACCTTCTCTCCCCGTCCTGCACTCAAGTCGCTGTGTTTCAATGCGTGGGTCGACGCGCTGCAAGTTCCCATGTCCATGGTCTAGCTCTAACCGCGATTTCCTCCCATCACATGAAACGGGGGAAAAATATGAGCGGCACAAATATAACAAAGAATATCATGTTTGACTCATGGCTTTGGAAAATATCAAATTTCGCGAGTTTATGCCATCAGAATATCACACGACTTTTTCTTCACCATGTAGTCTGTTAGGAAAGATCATCATGTAAGAGATGCTTCAACATTTTTATTTCGGTCCAGTTTATTTTCGGATATTCAAGCCTTTCGGGAAGTCGGCGGAAGAGCTTTCAAGCCAATAAAAAACAGCTTATATAACACTTGAACAGAGAGAATAAATTTCAAATAAAAAAAAAATTTCAATCCAACTTTTTTTTAAAGAAGAATTATGAGCCTGGATGATTATTTATTTAGTATTTTATAGTAAATAAATATACCGTTAATTACCCACCTTTTTGAACAACTTTTAAAAATTTGTGTAAATTTTTTTAACAATGAAAAAAAAATTGTTCTAACCGATTAACAATGTCTTAAATTAATTTAAAATGAATTTAGTGATGTTACTTAATGCCTGATGTGTAGTAGCGTTGAAAACAGTCGTAAAATAACTTCTCAACAAAATTATAAAATAGTTTACTAATATTACCGATTGTATTATGCGATTGTACAATGAAATTGCTACTCAACAGTTGGCCAGTGACTACAAAGTGGAAGCGTGCTTCCTATTTCCTCCAATTACCCGTTCACTCCATTAATTACTCAGCAGGGAAGGTCTAAAAGTGGATTTTACAATTGGCCAAGTAATTTAATAATGAACAAACCCATAATCACCATATTTACACTGTTATGGACAAGTAATGTGGAATGTACATCAACAACTGAGTCAATACCATCGACAACCGAGTCAACAGTGTTTCCTGAAGATGTCCCAACGAGTGAATCAACCATCATCCAGCCCCATCTGACAACAGTTCAACCTCTGCCAATTATTAATAAAAATTATTGGATGAAAAGAATGGGGCCGATAAGGGAAGATTTGCTCCGAGTTCAGGCAATCATCGTGAAGGACGAGGATATAAGTTCAATACCGTGCAACGAAGGAAAACAAAAATCGTGAGGAAATTTCGCGTGAAAGCATGACGTGCATATTATTCAAGAGTATTTGTTTTATTGCAGGGATAGTCGTTATTTAATGTGTTCCGGGTCTATACTGAGCAGAAATCGCATCCTCACTTCAGCTTCTTGCCTGCACGAAGCACTGCACATCAGGCACTCGGCTTTGTTCCACATCTGTTCACTTATTTCCCTATTGAATATACATTAATAGCCTCTGATAACATTTATTTTGCGCTCAGACACAATGTTCGTGCTCCTCTGGCCGTGGTAATCGCCCCTTTGAGGTCAACCGTGCAGATAATTAAAGTGGCCGAGTACAGGATCCATCCGCAGCATAATAGCAATCCTCACAGCCCTAACCACATCATCCACAACCTGGCCATCCTCAGTTTGTCATGCAAGATCTCGTCTAAAAATTACTACAAGGTTGAATTGCCTAAGGAGACCATGGCAAACGCCTGCACAGAGGAGGATTGTTTCGTGACCATTCTACGCAAAACCGGATATGTTAGCAATATTTTATCATCATAAATCAACGCCTATCTATTAATTGGAACATGTTTTCAGAGCTCCAACGTGATGTATCAAGTTCGTGCTCCATATTTTGGAGTTTTTGACAGCGAAAAGAGGAAAAGATCTGTTGAATTTGTTGATGAAGACAATTTAGAACCTGTTGAAATGACGGATCCTCTGGCAATTGGATCTAATAAGGTTAAAAAAATTTTTAAACGCTACACTGACGGTACGGGCTACTGCAGTCAAACAGGAGCTCCAATAATGCTCAACAATACTCAAGTATTAAATCAATTGATTTGAATTTTTTAAAAAATTAATTGTCTGGATGAAAAAAATATTTTAATTTTTTTCGATTCAGGTTTCATCTGTGGCAGTCTCCTGCGATGATCGACAATCGCCTAGGGAGTGGAAATACACGTATATATATCCGAATTTAGAGTGGATCCACTCGATTTTTAGTGATTGGAACAAAACGGAATCTTTGAATAATATTAATAATAATATAACTGGGATACGTTATCCTCATGCATCGGCAAAAAGTTGTGGCAATTGTATTTTTAATTTTTACATCTCTGTTGGTTGCAAGGAAAAGGGCAATTGTCCACGAAATGGACAAAATGCTGGGGAAAAACCGACAAATTTAATTACACAAGATCGAGTTTTACCTAATGAAGATGCGCGTGTAAAATTAACAGCTGAGAATCTTAGGCCCTTAAAGGCTGATGTTAATCGGACTCATCGCAGTTCATTTAAATGTTTCAATAACACTCGTGAATGCGTAATTTCTTCACCGATTACGTCCAATGGTATTCGTCGATTTGTTCCAGTTCAACGACTACGTCCAGGCATTATTTCAATGGACAGGAAACCCAATAGATTCATAAATAGGCCAGTAGCAATCAGAAATCCAGTGGGTAAATGGAGCGAGAAACTGCGATTTCATTCTTTAGAATAATATAAAAAAAGAAATGTATTTCATCAGTGTGACAAAATTGGAAATTTATGAATAATTAGATTGTGTGTATGGCTTTTAAAATTCATTGAGTACAAAAAAAAACCAGTCCGGGTTATTGGGTTGAACATAACATGTACACAAAAGGTTATTGAAAGCCTGTGTTAAAATAAAACAGCTGATACTTAATGCCAGAGATTTTGCACGTAAAATTTACAGTTGTAAACTTGTTATATTACTCAATAAAAAAATGTGTTGGATGTTAAAACAAAATACCAGTCTACAAAAATGCCTTTGGAGTAATAAAATGGAATTTTTTATATCACTGCTGAATCGTTATCCTTTCAATTAATTATTGTGTAAACTCAAAAAAAAAAAAGAAAAAAAACGAAGCAGACGACGAGAGTCATAAAATTTTACGACTGCAATGTCAAGCACATGGCTTATAATTAATAAACTTTTTTTGTTAGCTAGCAACAATTGCATGTTGGCACTTGAAGAGAGATTCTACAGCCTCTTTAATTGTCCATTACGCCTGGATTCTAATACAACGGAAATGGCCGTGTTGTGCTGCAAGCAATCTTAATTGAACGAGTGTTTACACAAGCCGACCTGTAGGTAATTTCATCAGATTTTTCTTCATTCTGGAATTTCCGAGGCGTTCACTCAATGTATCCGATTGTATTGGGAAAAAATATGTTACTACTGCGATGGCTAGTAATTTTGTTATTGTTTTCAAGTGCTGCAACGAGTCGAGAAACCGGAAAATCCATGGAAAAGCGAAAAATAAGTGTGAAAAATTTCGAAGAAAAAGACCAAAGTAAATTTGACCCGCTGACTGAACTAACAGAAACAAAGTCTTCCTCTTCGCAAACTGAAACAAACCAAGTCTGTGGATTTCAAAGTTGCAGTGACAATCCAATCAGGTGTGATACATTCTTACTAACTTTCTCCTTATTTCAGTTGTCTAATGACCACGACATCACGTCCTTTGAAACCTCATCTTCGACTTTCCATGAGAACTTATCGAAACAGAGAAAGTCAAATATATCTAATACCGTAAACAATCGCTCGAGGAAAGTTTTGCAGAATATTATAATGATGCTTGTAAAAACATTTCTAAGAATAAATAAGTTCAATACGAGGAATCAAACTTCAGGAACTTTATACGATAAAACCGCATTACTTGACGCAACAAGGAAATCAATATTAATACCTGGAATCCTACAAACTAATCGAATCAAGGACGAAGATTTGAAAATCTCGAACGATAAATTGCAAAAAAAAGAATTTGAAACATTGATGTTAATCGCAATGAAAAAAAAATTCAAATTTCTTTTAAATCAATATTTCGACAATTACAAGTATCAATCCAATGATAATTCATTGGGAAAGGCTGAAAAAAAATTTAATCAAGTCCGAATGAAACGTGAATCTGTGAATCGTAAGACTTGGATAACGAAAGAATTTGAGGGCAAAGATGACATTTTAAAAATGCATGCCTATGTAATAAAAGATGAAGATATTCCGCAGTGCTGCAGCGTTGCCAATCCTGTCAGGTTAGCTTGGCAAATTCTATTTTTAATATTGATTTATATTTTAAAAAACATTTGTTTTATTTATTTGTAGCAAAAAACGATATTTTATGTGCAGTGCAGCTATTCTTACACTTAAGCACGTCATTACAACAGCATCATGCGTACATTTTGCTGACGTCTACGAGTATGTATTGCTGATTTTATGCAACCCATCGTAAATCAGTCAATTGAATTATTTATAACCCTTGTTGTATGAAAACTTATGCAGGAATCATATCGTTGACGACCTTGCAGTTATCGTGGGTGCATTTACCTCAAACCCCTACGTCATTAAAGTCAATCGATTTGAAATGCATCCAAATTATGTTTATCACATTCAATCACGTGAACACGCAACACACAATTTGGCTATTCTATTTCTCAGCTGCAGGTAAACTCAATATTGATTCTATTATTTACATACGAATAGCTCGGTTGGGAGATATACCAAACGTCTTTTTATATTCGAAATATCTTTTCAAGTATGAGGGATATAAATTTTTTTATGACAACTTTTTAATAGAAAAAACCCTTACAGAAAAATATAAAATGCTCAGGGGTCGTAACTTTCAGTCTTGAAATTATTTTCGATATAAAAAAATGTTTTAAAAAGTTTACTTAAACACCATGCAGATTAAATAAATGTTTTGTATGATTTAAGATAATTTTAACAAAAAAAAATTTTTTTTTCGTGAAAATATTTTTTTGTGATTAATTAAAATTTTTTGTTTTAGTCTTATTGCCGAATTTTCCAGCGTCCCGAGACTTCCAATGGGGCAATATGATGATGTTGGTCACATGTGCTGTGGACAAACTTGCGAACTAGTGACAATAATTCAAACTTTCGATGTCAGTATGGAGTATCAAGTAGTTTGTAAACTAAACTAATGTTTTAATTTATTTTATCAATGTTTAGAATTCTCATTTTGGTCGTTTAATGACTGCTAAGCATCTGCCATCGCCTATGCACGATGATGTGACCATAAATCCTTGGGCAATCGGTGGCAATGAACGGCGTTCTCAAGGAAACGCCAATAAAATCTTTCGAGACGTATCTTTGCCGCCTCGTCGACGAGTGAGAAGATCCGGCAAATTGGCTGGTACTCCACAATTTCTCTTGCAGAATCTCAATGTTGAAAGCACTACTGAAAGCCAAAAGAAAGTGTTGAAACATTCAAAGCGAAAGCGAATTAGCAATATTTTCGATGAAATAGAAAATGCCCGCAAATCGGGAAATGCAAATACTTCCAATACCAATTCAAGGAAAAAAAAAAATACAACGACAACCCGAAAAAAATCAAATTCTCGTTTGTATATTCACCCTTAAATTTTTTTTTACCATAAGTACAGCGATAAAAATTATTCAAAAAAAAAAAAAAACTTTTTTCTAGCTAACACATCATCGACTTTTTCGAATATCAAAAAGGACTTGCCACTAGTCGACTGGAAAGACGTAGGAGAAGAAATGGCATCTCGACTACCAAACTTTGAAAAATCAAAACTCGATAAATTTGCCAAACATCTAGTCAACGAAACGATGAAACGTTTGGGATCGGTATTACATGATAGAAAACTGTACAGAAGTCGAAAAGGTGGCCAAATATCTCGAAACAGATCAAAAGACAGCGAAGATGACAATTTTTTCATGTCACACTTACCGGACGGAAATTCCACAAACATTCCCGATTTCGCCAACGTTATCTTGGGTGTTATCAAGAGCGTTATTCCACCCAACTATAATGGCAACCTATCAGTCCAAGCAGACTTGACAGTAGACGAGAAAAATGTGTCTCCACCACCAGCAAGATACACAAAATGTCCACCCCTAGGCAGTCCCATAATAAAAAATGGAATGCTCGTAAGAAAACCAATTAAAATAATGCAAAGAAAAAAAAACCTCTTTATCCAATTAAACTCTCAAACTCTCTAACTCTGATTGAATTTCCAGATTGGCATGGTAGCCTACACGTGCGACGATGCACAGAGCTGGGTTGAGTGGAAATATGTGAGTATCTCTAAGAACACAAACTGGATCCGGAGCAGAATTGCAGCAATAGAGCATGAAACACGAATTGATTGTGGATTATCATCGAATAAAATCAACTATGGCGAAAGCGTGGTTGGGGGTGATAGCAGAAACCAAGACAGTATTTATGAAACAAACGGCCTGACAAATGAAAGAAAATTACGTGAATATCTTCCAAGAATAGCTAGCCAATACAAGCCCATCTCCCAAGACGTGAAACCAAAGTCAAACCAGCAGCACGAGTCACAAGCCAACTATTACAACCCGCAATCCTTTGTGGATCACGTGTTAACAACGCTATTACCACCTATACCAATCAAAGCTAGTGGATTCTCAGCAGTGAGTAACATCAACGCGAATACCTGCTTTACAAAGCCAGACGGTTCAACCGACTGCCGATCAATAACCAATACCTACACAGTGCAATAACGATGACGATCATATCGTCAATGAGGCTGCAACTTAACTAGGTGTCTATCCAATTAGGAAGCCCTCCATTAAGTCAATTTGTAACACAGCTATATGGACTCTATGTGCATGATACAAGGCAGTGAATTAAATTCCTGAAAGCTAGACAAACGACGACGACACATCCTTGTTCTCTTTACAATATTGTAAGTGTTTCTAAACTGCTTTAAATTAGTTGAAAGACCACTTATTTAATAAAACATGGCGGGCCTCAGATCTCGATTAGTCGGCGAGGCTGTCTTGAAAGGACAGCTTGGCATCAGAGATACCGTACAGCAGTATCGCAGAGTATCAAGGCAACGTAACAAGAGCGGAAGGATCCCGTTTCTTCGTATCTTATATCGCGCAAGCAACAAGCCCCACAGTAGCTTCCCACGCATAAATCCCAACTGCAACGTGGCTACGCCCAGGTGAAATATACATTTCCTGTCTTCCTGTGACCACGCATGCAGCAGCGGGCACAGTCAAGGTCCTCGAAACCGTTACCGGCCTTGTCCCGAATTCATTAAAACCCAAGCTGGCTTCCATAACTCGATTAATTAACATTCTATATCAGATTAACATATCATCCCGACAGATAAACGCATGCTGGATTACTTACTCGCTTGTCTCGAGGTACTGGAACACCCGGTAGACCGGACGACGGTACATGAACAGGTGACCCTCCACACGATCCACCATCATCCTAGAGTCTCTGCATTCGTCAATTAAAACACACAGGCACAAGCTGCTCCTAATTCACTGCCTCAACCAATCCTTCACAAAGTTCATGACTCAGTTACTAATGTTGACCATCAAAGATATATACCCAATCATTTTCCCCCCATATATATCCGCTCCATCAGCTATTTCTCGGTTTTGTCAACACTGCCCTGTTAAACATCAATTCAATAACTATTATACACCTATGGAAGTGTTTAGGACGCAACGGGCTTGTGGACGGAAGTTGATGAAATTTCATCGAGTCGTCGAATTCACACCAAACACCCTACTCTTATTGTGCGCAATCGATTACCCACGGGGAGGGAAAAAGTTTTTTCATTCCAACCGTGACACGGCGCTCTAATATCAACGAATTCAAACACATCCGAACCACTGCACGAACAATGCTCTGTCTACCCCCGGTTCAACGCTCGGTACAGTGTCTCGCGGTCACTGCCCCACCATATCCTAAATTTACGCAAGGGACATTTGCGTTGATTTAGATCATTTATTCCGATTCTCAACTCTCGAATTTCCGTTAGCAAATTCACCAATAGGGTTGGATGTATGTAACGGCCAACTCGCAGTGTCGGCTTGGCCTAGCCCTAGCATGAAGTAACTGGAGCTTGATGGTCACGTTGCTTGATAGTGTTTAAAAGCAAAAAAAAAAAATGAAAACTTCCGGAGCAGCACTTGGCAACAGACGCGAGAGCATGGACAACTGTACATCCTGCCGGCTAGAGAGCAGGCGCTCTGCTGGGTGCGGCAATGCTGCGCCGCGACGCCCGGCGTCCTCTGATCCCTCCTCCAAACCTGGCGGTAAGCGTTGTATACCTCTGTCTCCGTCAGCCAGGACATGCTAGCAACCACTGTTCTCTCTCTCTCTCTCTCTCTCTCTCTCTCTCTTCTACCCTGGATCTACGATTGGCCACGCACCCCTGTGTGCGCGTAAATGCGCAGCCATCCTTGCATCATGTTGAATGGTGATTTGGCTCGCAGAATCTCGCAGAGAGACCAGAGGGAATATTCAGATTGTCCTAATGCTTTTAAGCGTGATGTGATACTAACTTTCGACGCTTTGAAGTCACTTTTTCATTATATTGATTAGTTTTACGGCTAATTTTATTTTTAGATTTGTATACCGTGGTGGACACTGTTGATCTAGGCAACAATCGATTACTATACTGTATACCGCGCGCTGCTGTGATGTTGCCCCCAAGCAAGACCCCAATTTATCTAGCGGCTTTAAACGCGTTTATAGGCGGAGAATAATGCAACCCCTCGTATATTTTGACGGCAACAGAAGGCCGCTATATACGCCTCTCTCTTTTGCCTTCATACAGGTTTTTTTTGTTCGGCACTTTTAGTTGAATGCACGCCTTCATCCCCTCACAATCGTCGAGGTTGCAGAGTGTAAGTGAAACTCGCTGGCTTTGTCACGACGCGAGGATTATCAATGGTGTGCTGAGTAGGAGACTTTTATATGTATTATTCTGTTAAAATTTTCTGAAACATCACCGAGTTAATTCAATTATTTTTGGGACAATGCGGGGGGAGATTGTCCGTTTTATTACGAGTCGAAAAGCGTGTAGTCTAGTGTGCAGTTGTGATGGGATGAGCAAATTTGATGCTGTGTGGAGAGGATGACATATATTAACCTCAGTGTCGTGCGACTGGCACGGTTATTGCTTGTCAAAGGGCTGTGGGAAGGAAGATGACTATAAATTTCCATATATTCCTTTGCAGTCATTAAGATTTCATGGGTCGTTCAACTCGAAACTGGCCCTCGGGTCTCGCTGATTGAATTTTTTGTCCACACCATCAGCTCATCATTTGTGCACACAGGCTTTGTATTTAATATTTTCTTTTTTTACTATGCATCATCAGTTTAAAAGTCTTGGAATAAGGGGGTCTTGAGTATTCTAGGCATGTGTCTAGTCTGCCCAAGAGGAGAAAGTTTCGAGATTTCCTTCATTAATGAATTATTTTCACTGGTGCATGCCAGAGAAGTTTCTCATTACCAGAATTTCTTAACAGCTTTCGTGGTGATTTCCAGGCTGAATTGGCAAGCTTAAATGAACACTCTGATAAACGTATAGGAAATTCTGGGTAATGATTTTTTAATTTTCGTCAAATAAAAAAAATTCGATAGTTAAAAAGTGTTTCTTTTTTTTTCCTTCATCTATAAATAACACGGATCGTTGTCATCTTCAGTTCCTGAGAAACCCGGACGGGCAATCCCCCTGTATATATTCACGCAACTCGCACAGGACTCGGTGGAGTGTGTGCTATCCTGGCGCGTATATATGGAAGGGTAAAACTGGTTTGTTACGTCTCATGGCAACGCCACTGCGTTCGATATACAAACGTCCCTTTTTCACAGGCTAATTATGCGGAAGGTAGTCCAAAGTCGTTTCGACGACTAACATATATAGGTATAAGCTGTTTGTAAATATATGATAACATTTTATCGACTGATTACGAAAGATAAATTATACATTGTTACTGCAGGGTAAATTAAATTGTTCCGAGGGTTTACTTATTTTTTTCTTCAGATTACGGTATTTATTTATTTCACATTTGCCATCTTCCGTTCTCGACATTATTCACTAATTCACTTAATTGATCCAATCAACCCCGTTGAAAGTGGGTAAATGGAATTTTATTCAATTATATCTACTGCTCTTGCAATTTTACATTTCATGCTTTAATGCTGTCTCAAAAAAAAAAAAACATACGTTAGAATTTTTTGTCTAGAATGGGTGAAACATTTTTTCTACATCTCACAGAAAATATTTAATATTAAATTTCCCAATTAGACTTTACCATTGAAAGAGAAAAATATACGAGTTGATAAAAAATTTAAATTCAAGTTGGCTCGTCGTCGTCGCACTATTTAAGCAATGTGACAGCGAATATAAGGGGAATATTACGTAATAAATGAGCCCTCGAAAGGGACGCGAGCGACCCTTTTCAAGATACCCTTGACTGATACGTGAGACCGCGAGTATAAACGCGCGCGCGTTGCGTGTGGAGGGAAAAACTTGGCGTGGTGGCACGAGCCATAACGGACCTTCAGTTTGCCTGTGTGTGGGCCCACGACGCAATTAACATAATAAACTATCCCGCTTGGTTATTGATTATTTTGTAATGACCTTCGCGTGAGTATTCCACTCATTGTTTGAGATAAAAAAAAAATGAGTGAAGAAAAAAAATTCTACGACACATTTTTCTTAATTATGATGAGTTTTGTCAAGTTTTTTTAATCAGACAGTATTTGCCGTAAAACACACAAATTATTGTACGCAAAATTCCTTTTCATCACGCTATTTTAAAACAAACTGAACGATCATACTACCGCATACTGTTGTGTCTTTCACCCAGCCGTCTCGCACATATACACTGTCGACCAGAATATTCCCCCGGATGACTAACGCAAAAACGAGCAATTACGATGGTGCAGCTATAATCGAGCTTCCCAGTCTTCCCCTGATTCATGGTACTGAAGAACTCTCCTCATCAGCGAATAGGAGATATTCAAGAATTCTCAGAAATGACAGTATGAAAAATCTCATCCGTTAAACATTTTTTTTCCACGCGCTAATTCATCTGCTAATCAACATTTTTTATCCTGCATATCAACGGTTTATATAGTTGAGAAAACTTGAAAAAAAATATTAAATTTCAAAATAATCCCTCGGTAAAATCATTGAAAACAAAACTGAACAAAAACATTGAATAAATTGCGATTTCGCGAATAAAGTATGAAAAATTAACATTTTTCCACCTGCATATTAACGGTCTAAATATAGCTCATCTTGGATAAAAATAGAATTAAATACACGGTAAAATCCATAAAAAATAAAATAAACACAATAAAAATGACCAAAGTCTGTAAAAAAATTTTTAAAAATTTTTCCCTCATAAAATTGAAACAATCAGAATTAAATCAAAATTTTTTAAATATTTATACCATGATGATTAATTTATTAGACCATCGAAGCAAACGACAACCACGTACCACTGAAAGTATACAAAAAAATCGCTCCGAATAAAAAATAATACGATAGAAAGCGTTTGAGAATAAAAAAAATGTATACATTTAAAATAATCAATAGTACGATGTGGCAGCAGTGTTTAATCAAGACAAAAGTATCGAAAAGTTCATCGGCCAACAGCCTTAAGCATGCACAATGTCAGAGTGCACACATATTGACACATTCACGCGCCTATTGAATGAGTTGTGTACCAGCAACTTGAAGAGCAAGTCAATAACGCTTGACCACACTACCTCATTATATCTGGCTGATACGCATATAGACACTGTATTTACTGCCATCAGTGGAATTCAAGTGGAAGGAGAATAAAAAAAATATTGTGAATATCACTTTGGATTCCTTCGCGTTGCTTCCTGTCTGGCTCGGCGCAGGGTGGAGCACACGCACCATAAGCGCCGAGGTATGTATATAAGCAAGTCATTCGCGGGCGTAGCGGTTATTTCGTAGACGTGTCACCGCATCAACTTCTTAATTATGCAGCCTGCATGTCTGCTTTAAAAAATTTTTCCCCGAACGACGTGAATATGAACATTCCGCGTCGAATTTTTGTTTTAATTTAAGAACAAAGTTTTATTAAACTCTGATGAAAGAAGAGGGACGAATTTAATGAGCATTTACTGCAGTTGATTAATCATTTATTTTATGCTAATTCACGGCCATTTAGATGAGAAGATTTCTGATGCACAACAACTGCGATGAATCGACTACGTGTGTCGTATAGCGATCGATAATCATCGCTCTGGACGCAACACAACGCGCAATCAGTTTCGAGAGCAAGTTAGTGCACGGACAGATGCATTTGCAAGGGGCAAATGTGAGTATACATTTGTAAACGTGACCCATACGTGTGTATCGTCGCACTAGGAAGATAGGATGCCCCGGGCCATGAGAGCATTCGTGTACGAATTTATAAATAACCAAGTGTTATTGAATTGCGTTTGAAATGCAAATGAAAAAACCTTTCGGGTTCACTGCACTCGATAACTCTATCTCTATTGCATGCTCCTTGTGTATTTAATTTTACATACCCAAATATCTTGCAGTGAAAACACCCCCTATTCAAAATAAATATAATACAATCCCTCAATGGAAAAAAAACTCCTATCATATATTTTAATTTTTTCTTTCTATATTAAATTTACGACGTGCATAAAATTTTTTTTGTTGAAATAAAATGTAAGTTGTCTATTTTAATTCCTGAATTTACGAGAACTTGAAAATTAATCTCAATTAGTGCAATGTATGTATTTTATAATGAGAATAATTTTAATTTCATGAATTAAATTTTCAAAAAATTGTTATTTCTTAACCAAAATGACATTGAATAGAATAAAATACGTCATTATTAACCAACTGCACGGTGGAAAAAAATAAAATTGAAAAGAAAAACAAAAAATTTGAAAGTTTATAAATTAAAGTGACATGTTTTTTTTTGTCATTTTTGTCTAGAATGAAAGTGCGATTATGAGAGTTGTCATTGTCGCGATATGCAACTTATCTGTCGTAGCGCACTTGAAACGGAAGTACTTCTATTTTTACTCGCTTCATTCTCGCGTCGACAAGTTGAAAACGCGCGTTCTTGAGTTTCCCGGAGCGAATTGATTTGAAGCGAGTGATGTCGGCATATGTATAGAATCACACAGGAGCGATGGGTAGACACCTGTGTCCGCGGAGTCATTCGGGTCGTATCGGAGGTCTCCGAGATCGATTTCAGTGAGATTCTCCAATGGCGACTTCCGGGCGTGCTTTGGATTCCTCTCCGTCGTACGTGGCACGTTGCACCGCGTCAGTCGACACCTTTTGAGTCGCTCCAACCACGTGACACAGTGAAAAATATTTTTATTTAAACCCTAACAATATACGAACACACTGTAGATCATTCCAAAACATCAACACAAATTATTCACAATACCATTTCAAGAAAATTCTCAAAAACAATTTCCACAAAATGAATCATCACACACCCAGGCAATAGAATAAAATCATAAAACGAAAACAGAAAAATTTCAACTTTGAAAAATAAAAAAAAAACAATGTATCAAAGATAAAAAAAATTTCTCCGATGTCAAAATGACGTTGAAAAATGATGACAAATAAAAAATAAAAAAAATATCAAGTGGAACTTAATTTTTTTTCAACACCCGGAAATTCCCGAAAGTGTATTGGCAATTTTCCTAATGGTCCAGGTGCTTAAAAATCCAAGTATGAGTCAATAAACTACCTCAAAATGTTGCCATCAATCAGCCATAACCATTAAGCATCACTCTGATAGTCATAAACTCATTTTATAATCTGACATCAAACGTTTATTTTTTATCGCGCCCATGGCAATATTCGCCAGAATATTTAGAGCTACTTTGGGATATGTGGATGAGTGTTGGGGCGTCATGGTGTACAAAGTATAACGTGTAAAAATACCCTCAGTATTTTCGGCCGCCACCACGTTGCACCGTATGCGACCATCGACCTGAAGTAGACATAGACCTCAAAAAATTTCCCATCTGAACCTCGTGTATTCCCAATGAACCAAACAAATTTCTAACGGCCCGTATAAACGCCATTAATAAATTTATACGTCTCCAAATACGATTCTAAGCTACCAACAAGCAGAAAAGGCTCATTGTCCCTTTTATCCCACAGTCTTTCGTCGACAAAGCAATTTTCACTCCTCAAAGAGCACAATTCATTCATTTCTAAATTATTTCTCTGATTATAGGGTGATTAATATCAAAACAATGAAAATTTTCAACGACTCGACGAAGGAAACAATTAAATGGAGGAACCAGGAAAAAAAATCAGGGGCCCAACCTCCTAACGGAGTAGTCGATGGATTTTTATCGACCTTGAACCACGACACTTTACTGCAGCACACCGAAGAAGATGATTTTTTTTTATATTAATAAAAGAAAATTGTCAGCACTGATGTTGAAGGAATAACCGTTGTCATCACCGCACACACAATCCAGATAAATGACTGGGGGTGGGATAATAGACGCTTAGAACGCGTGACACAAAGGTAGAAATGCGATGCGATCAAAGTGACTGCGAAGGAACTACTGTCCCCAGCGCACGCACCCGGCCCATACTCATCTGCGCGCCGTCTCCCTCTTTCCCATGTTGTGTAGTATATGTGCCCGTGGGTTATATTCCCACTTTACTTGCAATGTCGCTTCAACGGATCCAGCAATAAGCTTACTGTGTGCAGTCGTCGAGTTATCGTTGCTTCTCACTAGCCCACGCTCTGTAAGTAACGTCCTCACACACCCGACTGCTCCCTTATCCGCTGTCATACATTTTCCTCGTAGCTATTATTCTTTTTTTCCAGTTCTATAGATTAGAGCTAGCCGTTCGCGCCCGTTAAATAGTTTGAGGCTTTGTTTGAGATAGGGATTGTTTTTTTGTCGATTTTTTACGCGGAGAAACAGTGAGAATTTAGAGTGATTTAAATGTGCTGATAGCCTATGTTGCAGTGTGCCTGTTACGACTGGTATACTGGCAATAGCAATAAGAAAATAAAGATATTCATTCTATAGATGTATACGGTGATATATTTTTTTTGTTTTGACGTTTCGAGTCTAGTCGAGCCTGACTGAAAAATAAAACAACAAAATTTGATGTTAATTGATTGACCTCATTTCTGCGAAATATATACCGCTATTATCAAGTGTCAACACTCACTCACATGACATGTATCTTAAAAATATTCTACAAAAAAATTTTACACATACATTTTACACATTAATTTTAAAATTTTCTAAGAAATTTAGGTTTAAATATTTTCCTTAGCGATGAAATCTTTTTCATAGTTGCATTAAAGCCTAAAGAATCCCTAAAAAAATTGGCAACCCCTAGATTAAAATTAATTTATGAATTAAAGAGACTGCAAAATGATATTTTCCAACTCACATTCCCATAAACCGAACTTGATAATTAATTTATACCCTCTAAAAAATCGATAAATTCGAGTAAATTAAAGAAATAAGTCAAGTAAGCTATAAATGCTCTTGATTTTTGGTATCAAAAGGATTAAAGTAAATTTGGAATCAATTAAAAATTTCGTTTCGTTAATTGTATTATTTTTTTAATAAGAATTTTTAAAAGAATGGTGCTTGTTGATAACAAAAATTTGATCTATAAAATGAATGTCTAATTAAAAGAAACTTTTTTGGCGTGGAATATTTATAAATCATTTTTAAATATTTTTTTGTGGATGAATAGAGAATTGTCTGCATTATTTGGAGTTTATTTCGGTGAACGTATTTTTTTACATAACATCAAGTATAGGATAGAGGCGGCTGGGGCTCCAGAATCGATTATCGTCGTGACGCGACGCGATAGTACTATACATTGTACTATCAACAATAATATATAAGATATCCCTGACTATATCGTCTCCTATACAGACGAAGAAGCGGTGGCAACACATGCGTGATCAGAATCCATCGAGGAGAAGTCGTTAGCGCCGTTGCGACGACGATGTCACGGACAATGCAACGAAGTGTGCGGTCGCTCGCTCTACACTCGGTTGTGAGTCATATTTATAAACTGTGTCTCATAGCGAACGACAACGCGTAAGTACAAAGGAACGACCAAGACGTTTATATGACAACGCGACGACGATGTGCGTGTATAAACCTGCCACAAGTGCACATTGGCTGACTACTTACTGTGGTCGTCGCGGCGGTGCGCACGTGCTCAACACGCTACTTTACGCCAATTTGCGCACTCTCATCTTTCTAAAAAGGAAGTGTCCCTTGCGCACGAGACTCGTCGGCGCGAAGAAAACTAATATTGAGGCGGTTTAACTCGAAAAAAACACCATATTCCAGCCGGATTTCCTCGTTTCAGCATAATTTAAAACACTCAACGCGATAACAAAGAGAAAATTAAACTCCAAGAGGGTAGTTCCGGGTAAAAACTCGTTTGAAAATCATTTTTTTTTATTTCTTATTATAATTTTTATAGAAATCAAAGACAAAATCGACCGAATTTTGCACCCAATTTATGTAGTCCATTATTTCAGATGTTTTAACTATCGGAAAAAAGTCAATAAATCAGCCAAAATGACTGTAAGAAAATCTTGAAATATCAAAATAACAAAAATTTTGATGTAATAAAAGAGGAAATGCGAAAAAACAATTTTTTTCCATCAAAACTCATAAAAATTTTTTAAATAAAAATTAACTTTAGCAGTAATTTGTTTAAAAACGAAGAAAAAAATATTGAAAATATGAAAAAAAAATTTTATCCATATGCCCAGCAGAAAGTCTACTCCAGTGTGACGTAGGTATACACGTGTCACGTGAGAGATCTACAATAAAAAATACATCTAAAGATGAATCAATTGACCTCAATCCGGAAACAAAAGACATATGATAAAAAAAATAAAAAATGACAAGTAATGCAGTTATAATTATTATTAATGCCCTTTGTTGCCATCTTACGAGACGCAGGTGGAAATGATTCAGCTCCTTGTCAGGCATATCGAGGCGTCGCTAATTGCCGTGGTAAAATAACTGATAAGATCAAGCGGGCAAATGAGTGCGCATCGTCTGGAGGGTGTGCGGCGTATAATATGCATGGTGTATACACGAGTTACTAGGCTTGCAAGTGCCATAACGTCAAGATCGTTTATTTCCAGCGGAAGCGCGATGAGAAACCTCTCGAGGGCCTTTGCGCGCTATCTCCTTTCCGCCCCTGATGTATACCCCACTCAGATCCTTATTCGCCGGTGTTATACCGACCATGTACACGTATCCTCTCGTCATCAGTTATACACGCGCAAATAGCTGGCTGCAGTGGTGGAGATAGCGCCAGGCTCCAATTTAGCGCCAAACGGTCAATTAAACTCTCGCCTCAACAATCTATAAGTAAAACACTACTTACTCTATATATTCCATAACTCGAGTTTTAAGACATTTACAATCACTAGATCAATTGATTTTCTTACATGACTCTGTGTCATGACATGTCATGTTTTCTGCAGAAAACCAAAATCGATTGATAACTAACAACCTTCCCATTAAAAGGCACGTCGAAAGGTCAAAATCCACCGAAAATGATCATTTTTCCGAGGTAATTGCGGCGCGATCATCATCTCGCCGGACTAGAAGAGTGTGCCCAGCGTATTGAGGACGTAAAAATTTTGTTTTTCTAAAACCAAAATACCCGGTCAAGACAGATCCAGAGAGAGGAGCGATGCAATAAAAAACTGCCATTCAGCAGTCGAAATGGCAGTAAATTTCTTGTTATTTATTGTTTTCATTAAAATCACACCGAAATTCGTGGTTTTTAGGTCTGCTTAATCCGTTGTCGAGGCTGTAGACTATTAGGACCGACAAATCTAGACGTATTTTTTCACGCTGAATGCAAACAACCGACCGGCTTAATCGGTAGAGCAATTTTTCCCCCGGTGAAATTAAAAAATCGCTAAAATTCGCGGCTTTTCGGCCGGCTTAATCGGTTGTTGAGAACCGACGAATCTACACGTATTTTTTTACGCTGAATGCAAATAACCAACCGGCTTAATCGGTAGAGCAGTTTTTCCCCCGGTGAAATTAAAAAATCGCTAAAATTCGCGGTTTTTCGGCCGGCTTAATCGGTTGTTGAGCCCTTAGACTCCTAGGACCGACGAATCTAGACGTATTTTTTCACGCTGAATGCAAACAACCGACCGGCTTAATCGGTAGAGCAATTTTTCCCCCGGTGAAATTAAAAAATCGCTAAAATTCGCGGTTTTTCGGCCGGCTTAATCGGTTGTTGAGGCCTACCGACCGGCTTAATCGGTAGAGCAATTTTTCCCCCGGTGAAATTAAAAAATCGCTAAAATTCGCGGTTTTTCGGCCGGCTTAATCGGTTGTTGAGGCCTTAGACTACTAGTACCGACGAATCTAGACGTATTTTTTCACGCTGAATGCAAACAACCGATCGGCTTAATCCGTAGAGCAGTTTTTCCGCGGTGATAATGAAAAATCACTCAAATTCGCGGTTTTTCGGCCGGCTTAATCGGTTGTCGAGGCTGTAAAAATCACTAAAATTCACGGTTTTCCGGCCGGCTTAATCGGTTGCCGAGGCCTTAGACCATTAGGACCGACAAATCTAGATGTATTTTTTCACGATTAATGCATATAGTCGGCCGGCTTAATCCGTAGACAAATTTTTCCCGCGGTAATAATAAAAAATCACTGAAATTCTTGGTTTTTCGGCCGGCTCAATCGGTTGTCGAGGCCTTAGACTATTAGAAGCAATAACAAATTTTTCCCGCGGTAATAATAAAAAATCACTGAAATTCTTGGTTTTTCGGCCGGCTCAATCGGTTGTCGAGGCCTTAGACTATTAGAAGCAATGAATTTATATGTATTTTATCACGCTGAATGCAAATAATCGACGGGCTTAATCCGGAGAGCAACTTCTCCCGCGGTGATATTAAAAAATAATTAGAAGCAATGAATTTATATGTATTTTATCACGCTGAATGCAAATAATCGACGGGCTTAATCCGGAGAGCAACTTCTCCCGCGGTGATATTAAAAAATAACTAAACTTCACGGTTTTCCGGCCGGCTTAATCGGTTGCCGAGGCCTTAGACCATTAGGACCGACAAATCTAGATGTATTTTTTCACGATAAATGCATATAGTCGGCCG
>MVJL01004405.1:0-36727 GCA_002156465.1 Macrocentrus cingulum
GGGGGGGGGGGGGGGGGGAGTGTGTGGGGACTACACATATATATATTGTGACGTGGCGTGGGCCACGTCGGATTACCTACTTGGTTTAAAAATAAATTCTTTATTTTTTTGAGCGGAAAAGCGACGCTTGCTCGTATGATCCACCAATCACGCCGTTTGCGCAGGACATTACGTCAGAATTATATTATCAACTATTGTATCGAGTCTATATTTTGTTAAAAACCCCGTTCGATTTACAAAACTGCGATTGGACGCTCGCCGATCGCCGCCAATCGAGGAAACATCGAAGGAAACTAATCCACGGCCATCCACGAGCACGTACGTTCATCGCAGCAAGTCATCGCCTATTTATTCGTTTAAAAGGCACCACGGATCGGATGCAGTCCATCGAAGCGTCAATCTCGCGAAGTCTGCCGTTTGAAATCTCCCGCCACGCGGCTACGTCGCTAAGCAACATGGACGACGCTCGGCTGGAGTGAGACAACTGTGGAGCTCGACACTTGTTACATGCTCTTTCTCACCCCAACGTGATTTCCGGCGGAAGTGAGAAGACGACGCGGATTGGCCGATGGAGATCACGTGACAGCCGTTGTCGTGCTCTCTGTGCGTGCACGAAGACATTATACGAGCAAGTGCGAGACCGCGTTGACGTTCCGTTTGAGGTTAATCTTTGCTGTGAATTTTGCTGTTAATTTTGCGTGCTCCTGGTTCATCGAGGTGTCCGGCGACCATCGAGCACCCTTCATTTACTTGGCCCGACTACGTAGAGACCAGAGGGGAACCCGAGGGAAGATAAACAGCCCAAAATATCGAGGTACGGTGTTGCTGCCGCCGTTGGAGAGCAGAATCGGCGAGCAAGTTTGAGAACACGTTTTCCGGCATTTGGCCAGTTACCCTGCTTCCCGGGGTATCTTTTTCCGGGTTTAAAGTAGAAAATCAGAAAATCTTGTTGTTAACTCGGCGTTAAACGGCGTTCCTGGTCGCGGTGTGTGTGTGTGTGTGTGTCGCGTGTATGTGTGCGGCCGTTCGGTGTGCCCGGCGCATCTCGCCGTGAGTGTGAGAGAGACAGACTGCGTTGTACGTCTCGGTATTTTGGTCATACCGGCGATAACATTAAACTTAAAACTTTTTGTTTATTTTTCTCGTGACAGTAGGTAGTTTTTGCGAATTACCACGCGTTTGGTTTGTTTTATTTCATTAATTATTGACGACATGCGAGTCTGATATGCGCGAGCGAGGAGCAATTTTGTTACCGCGGGTTGTTGCTATCATTTATCGGTTGTCTATGAACGGAACGAAATAATTGCATATTAATTTAACTCGTGAGTTCTATGAGACTTCCATGTAATTATTTCGCCGGTCTATCGTTTATATCGTGCATAAAATTGTGTTTTAATTTAGTTGTGCGCGCCGATCTGGCGCGTTTCGCGATTAGAACGTTCTCCCAATGAATTACTAGTTTAAATCCTTATAATTTCGCATTGACTTACACCGAGATGTTTTCCTAATAAATAAATTGACTTAGTTTTATTTAATTTGCGCGTACATACGGTTATTCAAATGATACCAACGACCCCCAACCCCCTGAGAGTTCATTCCTCGCGTATTTTCCGTTGCATTTTCAGCACCTGCGTTGTCGCTAGCTGGGACCTCTACATCGAAAATTTTGGTTGTTTTAGGAAAACCAACCTGGCGCCCGAATACAAGGTAATTAAGGTAAATCTTTCAGAGGATAAAAGCCGCCGATCTACGTATAATCGGCGCATTGCGACCACGGCGTTGATACTTCCCCGTGTGTCATTCGCCGCGTGTAACAATATATTCGGCCGTAACAGCATCAAACACATTTGATATTAACTGCGCTAAAAATTTCTGTGACTAACGAACATTTTGCATCGATTTAATTTTTATTGATATTTGTATCCAAGATATTGAGAGCCAAGTCATTTATTTTATAAAGTCGCACCAACTACATTTTGTAGGTCGGTCGACTTGATATTTCGTAGGCAGGACGAGTTCTTAATGAGTGCCTTAAAGCGTTCTGCTAATAGAGCGTCAGTTCAGCAATAATTAAAGAATAGAAAAATCGACTCGTGCAATTAGTCGACCTCATCTATCGCCCGGACTTTTTCAAACCTGAAAATAAACAATTAATCGACCAGATCCAACGCCAGGACTTTTTTAAACCCCAGAATAAACAATTAATCGACCTGATCCAACGCTCGGACGGTGTTTAAACCCCGATATAAAAATAACAAATAATCAAATTGATCAGGTGCTCGAAATCCTGGACATTCTATGAACGTCAATAATCAATTTGTGATCGAAGATAACCAACCTTTGGAGCGTGTAACTAATGGGCCGGGTGGCTTAGAGAGTTATTCAAAGATGAATACTTACGTTGCTAATATGTTGAGAAAGTTGAATATCTTTGCATGTTTGTACTTCAGGGTATGAACAAATTCATAAACAACCTTACTCAAATCAGTGATAGGGTTTTCATGATGTAATTACCTGGGGATAGCAATACCACGAATACGCAGTATATTCATGTTAAAAAAATTTTTTTTTATTCGTCATTTACAGGTGGTTACATGACGTATGACAATTTAAATAAATCTATTCTCGATGTAAGACTCTGATAATGTTAATGATGATACGAATCATTGCGTCGTTGTCACAATCTTTGCGAACGTATGACAATTTAAATAAATCTATTCTCGATGTAAGACTCTGATAATGTTAATGATGATACGAATCATTGCGTCGTTGTCACAATCTTTGCGACGTAGAGTTTATATTCTTTCTCTAAGTTCCTTACATAGCTCCCTATCTTGTCATACTTTGTTTCAATATTGAACAAAATCCGTTGCAATATGTATGCGATTTGTTTAGAATATTCTTTCTCTAAGTTCCTTACATAGCTCCCTATCTTGTCATACTTTGTTTCAATATTGAACAAAATCCGTTGCAATATGTATGCGATTTGTTTAGAAGCCAGCGGATATTCAGCGTGGCACGCGTCAAACCACACCTGCAGCGCCTTCAAAGGTGATTTGAGCGTATATTTCACCGTGTCAATTATCACGCAATAGTCCACGATTTCTTGTAGCGATGGTCTAATCGCTACAATGTAAGGCTGGACTGTTTTTTCACCTCCTTTTAAGCTTGCTCTTTTACGCTCGTGAATTTCCGCTAGTTGTCCGCTAATCTGAAAACATATTCATGGTTATTTCAGACCGATATCCTTATTTCAGACCCGTGTTGACTTATATATATATATATATTCTCCAATATTAATACTACTGAATTATTAATTATATAATGAATACTTCTTTCTGTGAAAGTGGCAGTTATAAGTGACAGTTTGTCTCGTAACATACCGTCGCATTTTCTATTATGCTTAATTGACATTCCTTGCATGTTAGTTTAAACGGTATTTTATTATCTTCCGTTCGATAGCTGCCTCCGGAGCGAGGCGGGAAGATATAACTTAACAACATTATTTGGACCAGATAATGTTAGTTTAAACGGTATTTTATTATCTTCCGTTCGATAGCTGCCTCCGGAGCGAGGCGGGAAGATATAACTTAACAACATTATTTGGACCAGATATCGGCAATCTGAAAAATACATCGTTAAACTTTATTTTTCCCACTACGACATCTCATTACTTATATAAAATATCAAAAAATACTAAAAAAATGGGGTATTTGTATCCCGCGTATACCCACGCTTAGTAGGTTTTTACGCGGCCTTTTTGCTTTCATATTCTTTCGTATCATTGTCTGCCTTTTTAAGATTATGGGGTATTTGTATCCCGCGTATACCCACGCTTAGTAGGTTTTTACGCGGCCTTTTTGCTTTCATATTCTTTCGTATCATTGTCTGCCTTTTTAAGATTTTTCTCCGTAGCTAACGAATAGATCTCAAGCTTAGTAGGTTTTTACGCGGCCTTTTTGCTTTCATATTCTTTCGTATCATTGTCTGCCTTTTTAAGATTTTTCTCCGTAGCTAACGAATAGATCTCACAGAATTAAAGACCTTCGTATCTCTATCAAGAGAATGGTCAATCTTGAGATCCTTCGCAGCGAGGAAAGAAACCTGCCCTAACCGAGGCGCGATCCCACGTTGCACCGAGTCGCAGCCGCATGGTCTTGAAAATGGTCAATCTTGAGATCCTTCGCAGCGAGGAAAGAAACCTGCCCTAACCGAGGCGCGATCCCACGTTGCACCGAGTCGCAGCCGCATGGTCTTGACCACTGTGCTACGAGCTCGGCAACTGTATATATATATATATTGTGGTTACAAATGTATATATATTTCATCAGCATCACGCCAGAGGTAAGTATACTTGTGATACTCTTATCACAAATTCCTTACATTGTCCGTCAACGCTCGCGTTGAAAGACAATACCCTCTTCCCCTTCCCAACCAGAGGTAAGTATACTTGTGATACTCTTATCACAAATTCCTTACATTGTCCGTCAACGCTCGCGTTGAAAGACAATACCCTCTTCCCCTTCCCAGTTCCTCAGCAGCCGGACCACAGCAGCCAGACCACAGCCCGGCGCGTGCACCCATCCCCCTGTCCCTTTACCTAAGCAAAGCATCAGCTGGTCACTTTGCCGCCCCCCACACCCTACCTGCTCCACACCTCTCGCACGGCTCGGCGGCCGCCATGGAGGGGATTTGAGTGGAGATGGGAGTGGGGGGCGCCAAAGTGGCCCCTATAACCCTACCTGCTCCACACCTCTCGCACGGCTCGGCGGCCGCCATGGAGGGGATTTGAGTGGAGATGGGAGTGGGGGGCGCCAAAGTGGCCCCTATAATACTACTAATCACTATACGTGTCCTGTTGAAGAAAAAAAGGATTATTCACAAATCTTACTGCTACTTGTTATCATAGTTGAAAACAAAAAGCTGCTGTACATGTCCAGACTCTCCACAATCTACTTTTAGTCACGATTAAAATTGTAATTAAAATCTTACTGCTACTTGTTATCATAGTTGAAAACAAAAAGCTGCTGTACATGTCCAGACTCTCCACAATCTACTTTTAGTCACGATTAAAATTGTAATTAATCAAATCATAAGGCCAATTTCTCAATTCTCCACCCAAGGTCAAAGTTTTTGGAGCCATCCACAATCTACTTTTAGTCACGATTAAAATTGTAATTAATCAAATCATAAGGCCAATTTCTCAATTCTCCACCCAAGGTCAAAGTTTTTGGAGCCTTTTAAAAAAATAAATAATTTGTCTATTACCGACTGCTGGGGCTTGAATTAATCAACCTGGTTTAGGAACAAAAAAAAATAAATAATTTGTCTATTACCGACTGCTGGGGCTTGAATTAATCAACCTGGTTTAGGAACAAAATAAAATTCATGCTCCAAATTCCTGTACAGAAATTTCAAAAATTATGTTACAATTGAAATTTTATTTTTATGAGAAAATAAAATTCATGCTCCAAATTCCTGTACAGAAATTTCAAAAATTATGTTACAATTGAAATTTTATTTTTATGAGTCGTAGACTACGTAGAGCTCTTATTTTCCACATCTACAGTTTGTTGGAACAATTATAGAATTTTCGAACAATTATAAAAGCTTTCTGTGCGCGAGCTAATCCTTTTTCAGCATAAAAGAATTTTCCACATCTACAGTTTGTTGGAACAATTATAGAATTTTCGAACAATTATAAAAGCTTTCTGTGCGCGAGCTAATCCTTTTTCAGCATAAAAGTATCATTGTAAGTTGAAAATTTAGTTTTAGATTGATGAACGTGAAATACTCTGCCTTCGGTGATCCATAGGATATTCTAAATTATTTATATAAACGTAAACTGCTAGTTGGATAGGTCAACAAAGTATATCATTATTGAAGCAAACTAGCATCGTCCACTTTGGAAATTTTATAAGGCAAACAATACTAAACTAGAAATTAGTTGGAACAAATAGATTGGCATTTGCCAATTTTCTTCAGGAGCAATGAAAAACGTGGAACTATTGATGCCGAGAAATTTTCATTTGAACATCATTCCGAATCTTCTCATCGCGGGCTAGCTTTCACGGTTATTTTACTTTGATAAAAAAATGAAATAATTATTGAAGAAATACTATATTTATAAATGCGCTAGAGTTCGGAACACCCCGAAAAAAAATCAGCGACAACCTGGCGTTGTTTTGAAGACCGTCGCACGCCCTAGAAACCCCAAATTTAGGCGTAAAAGAACTTACAACATAATTCCATATCCCCCCTCCCCATTCGCGCCTTAAAAAAAAGAATTAACTGTCCATTGTCAAGTTCGATAACGCTGTTCGAATTGTAATATATTATTCAGTATTTTGGAATGATTTACGGGCGCCAGTCGAAAGATTTGAGCAGAACATCACAAATCTCCATTGTAAGATGGATTTAATATTTTTTTTTTTAGTTTTTCAGTGGTTGTTGATATTTTTTTCAGCTCGATTGAATGAATATTTATTATTTCATTATCCTTCGTTTTATTTCTGATGAAGATTTTTATCTATAATTTATTTTATATCATTTCAAGGGCTGTATTATATTTGGTTAATTGTGAAAGAGTCATTAGAATTTTTTTTTTTTAGAAAAAAAAATCAATATTGACTGCCAGAATTGTTCCACAGAAAAAAAAAATTACTTTGTGGATGAAACAAAATTTTCGTAAATAATTTTTCTCATCACAAAGTACCCGTAAATACTCTGCAGAAAAGCTATGTTGACAATTTTAAATATATATTTGGTAAATATGTTTCTATTTTTTACCCAAAAGAGGAACAATAAAGCATTTATATCTGAATTATACAGATCAAAATGTAAACACACACGGAAGCTGTGAAATTAAGATCGACAAAAGCCAAAGAAAGTACAATATAGAAGTGCGACCTCGTGACGCGGGATACCACCGCGGGTTGGTGAAATTTCGTCCTCGAGGATACTTCCTTTTCACCCTCAGCGGGGAATTATCTCTGAGGTCGTTGAGCCACTCCTGTCCTGGTGTTTTTGTCTCTAGTGTTATCACAAGATACTCGGTGGGATAGCGCGCACAATATGGCTGAGCGCGCTCAAGGTAGACGAACACGTTGTCACTTGGGCCGTCGGAACAAAGTTCGGCGACGAGCACACTGCAATTTATTTGTCTCTGAGTTTTCTCTTCAACTAACTCACAGGGACTTTCCCCAGGCACTCAATGGAACTGTCGTAGTTTTTGTGCACACTCTGGGTCACTCCAGGTAACGCGTTGCCTCTGTTTTCGATGAGATTATCTTGGTTGGTTTTCGAGAGGGAAATTTTTGTGTCGTATCGTTGTCGCGTGTCTGTCCACAAGTGTCCGTGCTGTGCGCGCGCGCGCGCACTGTCTTTTTCGTGACGGACAGGGCGTAATGCTCTAAGGGACTCTCCCCAGGGAAATTGAATTGCCCCAGGGGGGACGGTCACCTCAAGACATGGCCGGAAAATTCGAACCCGCCTTGTCTCAGTGTTTACCGGGGCCGTGGAAATTACGACTAATAAGTCCTATGTACAGGCAGAAGAGCGATGACGACAATGAAAGTCTTGAGGTTATGTTTCAATGTTTATAGTCGACGGAACAAGAAAGCGCAGGGCCCCTCTAAACAATGTACGCACTGACTGTAGGCCTGTTTACCGACGGTCGCCATCTAGCCAAGTGTTCACGATCACGACTTTCTATATCCGTGTGTTCGTGTCACTTGCGACGCAAAATTACTTCCTTTGCACGTATTTGTAGACCTGTACTTATTTACGCGTAATTGGTCAAAGTAATTGAACAGCAAAAGGCCGCGAACTTGCGACGCAAAATTACTTCCTTTGCACGTATTTGTAGACCTGTACTTATTTACGCGTAATTGGTCAAAGTAATTGAACAGCAAAAGGCCGCGCTGATGCTTAGAAAAGTGATAAATCGTCGTTAAAATATTTGCCGAGTGATTTTGCAGCACACCACTACAAACAGAGTGCAGGTGTATTAGTGGCTAATTGTTAAGGACGACTTAGTGATAAATCGTCGTTAAAATATTTGCCGAGTGATTTTGCAGCACACCACTACAAACAGAGTGCAGGTGTATTAGTGGCTAATTGTTAAGGACGACTTGTTGTTATTACAAACAATAAATCGTCGTAATTCAAAAAAATAAACCACCTGCACGATATCTACGGTAAATCAGCTATCCAACAGTGCAGCGTTAATTATTTTTATTAATTATTATCGCCAAACTTCGAAAAGTGATAAATCGTCGTTAAAATATTTGCCGAGTGATTTTGCAGCACACCACTACAAACAGAGTGTAGGTGTATTAGTGGCTAATTGTTAAGGACGACTTGTTTTTATTACAAACAATAAATCGTCGTAATTCAAAAAAACAAACCACCTGCACGATATCTACGGTAAATCAGCTATCCAACAGTGCAGCGTTAATTATTTTTATTAATTATTATCGCCAAACGAGGTAACAATAAAAATCGTTACTATTGTTATTATTTATATTATTATGATTGTTCGGGCGGCGGAGTCTTAATGGTAGAAAGGTTCAAACAATTTACGAATTTTTTCCGAGTGAATAAACCAGGATATATGATTGTGGAAGCCCCATTCCACATTATTTACCTTCCAGTCACAGTCAAGACTATACACAACCTGCAGCTGCGCATAGTTGATCAGAATGGTCACGTGGTGAATTTTTGGGGTGAAACTTCAACCTTTTACGGGTTGTGGTGACGGATTTACGGATATTCGACTTTACTTTCAAACGACCCATTAACCAACGCCTATCCTAACCTTACTGCACACTTACGCCCTACGTGATCTTTCGGTTAAGTTCAACACCATCTTGTTCATAATCCATATTAGTGTCCACGTATAGTGTGTTTTTTTCACGGGACCAGTTTAGGAGCAAAAGTGTAGAGCAGACAAATGTATTCAAGAGAGACGCTGCGGAGCTGCTGAATAACATTTTAGCCAGCTTCAGATGCTTTTGTCCTACTTGACAAATTTCCGTTCTCAAATAGAAAAACATGAGGAAACGAGTACCAACTCAATTCTCCCGAGCCTATGGCCATCGACGAAAGTAATTTTATTCAGCACCAAAACCTGCTGTTTTTTAAAATAACTTCACCTATTTCCCGTTGGCAGCATCTGACAGCCATCAACATAGTTTGGTAATAGAAATTTTATTCAGCACCAAAACCTGCTGTTTTTTAAAATAACTTCACCTATTTCCCGTTGGCAGCATCTGACAGCCATCAACATAGTTTGGTAATAGACAAAGAAACGATACAAGGACCAGCTACAAGATGCAAATAAATTTCCGGAGCATAAATCCCATCTGACAGCCATCAACATAGTTTGGTAATAGACAAAGAAACGATACAAGGACCAGCTACAAGATGCAAATAAATTTCCGGAGCATAAATCCCAAAAAAATGGAAACAACTGCAAATTATTTGATAACAAAATTGACTATGCTCGAGAGAATTAAAAAATAAAAATTGTTCAATAGTTGACCATACTTGGCAACAAGTCGGAACAACTGCAAATTATTTGATAACAAAATTGACTATGCTCGAGAGAATTAAAAAATAAAAATTGTTCAATAGTTGACCATACTTGGCAACAAGTCGGCAATTTTTGTCGGACTCTACCGCTGATAGGCGGACTGGAAAGTTAGGCAACGCGCGACCGTCTCATCAATAGTTGACCATACTTGGCAACAAGTCGGCAATTTTTGTCGGACTCTACCGCTGATAGGCGGACTGGAAAGTTAGGCAACGCGCGACCGTCTCTGGGTCAGGATCAAGTTAACAAATGGCAAAGCGATAAATTAATTCTAGAACCGCTGATAGGCGGACTGGAAAGTTAGGCAACGCGCGACCGTCTCTGGGTCAGGATCAAGTTAACAAATGGCAAAGCGATAAATTAATTCTAGACATATTAGCACAGATGAATATGCACTATCTTATCGATGCAATCAATGAGATCTATCATACAGCTTTAATAGAATTCTCAATGGAACAGGTGGATCCACTCCCCTCTCTAACTCAACCAGCAAACACAAATCCAAAAAATTACTTTCCTCTCGAAATACAGCTTTAATAGAATTCTCAATGGAACAGGTGGATCCACTCCCCTCTCTAACTCAACCAGCAAACACAAATCCAAAAAATTACTTTCCTCTCGATTGAACAGTTTTTTTCATTAGTTTAAACATAAGAAATCGAGGTAAAAAATTATTTTGCATAGAATGCATTTTATTTTTTCAACACAAAAATTAATTCAACTGGAGTTTTTGTCTGTGATTTACTCGTCAATTCAATATGAACATTTCCGCGACGGTGGTCAGATGTTTTGGGCAACCATACTGCGGATTACTTCTAATAATACGATTCTCGAAATCACACACAACGATTTTTGTGTTTAGATCTGGGATTTTTGCCAATAAACATCTTAAGATTTCTTCGTAGAGTGCAACCTCCGGATTTTACATATTATGGTCGCCACTGGGAGTCCCTGAAACAAAGTTCGATAATCTGGAGTGGTATATGTTTAGACTCGAGCCGGATGTGCAGAAAATCCGCGAATAGTGCCGGTTTCTGATCTCAAACCTGACAATGAGGATGCAGAACATGAGAAAAAAATATGGGCCAATTATTACACCTACAAAAAGTATCGCTGGATTGTTCTGTTGACGGCTGCGATACCCCTCCCTACTGTGAGGCTTGCTTTAACGTATTCATTTATGCCTGCTATGGTGTACATTGAAACTGTCGGCAAACCTACGGAGAGGATTGTACATAAGCAAATTACGCATGTAATGTACAAGGCAAGGGTGATAAGAGGATAAGAGGCGGGAACTTGTAGAGATTTTAAGTCCCGGTGAGACTTAAAAGAAGAGAGCCGATGCTTTGACTCAGCCTGGATGAACTTGGGATAAATTACAATACTCCTTTGAATTGACCTTCGAAATATTTATAGTAGGTTGAAAATATTTTTTGATCAATTTTGTGTAATGAAAATATGAGTTTTCTTGAATATATCACGTCATCAATAATTTGCTGGACGTAAAAAAATTATTATTTATGATTCGTGGAAAAATCGATTATAAAAGAATATATCACGTCATCAATAATTTGCTGGACGTAAAAAAATTATTATTTATGATTCGTGGAAAAATCGATTATAAAAAAAATTTATTAGTTCAATCGGGTGCGTTACTTTGTCGACCTTCGTAGGCCCATGTTACAAAGGCAAGGCGCTTATACAATGAGAGTTGCCTGGACTCAAGGGCAACATTGTGGCAAGAGGACCCCCTCTATAGCTGCTTAGTAGGCCCATGTTACAAAGGCAAGGCGCTTATACAATGAGAGTTGCCTGGACTCAAGGGCAACATTGTGGCAAGAGGACCCCCTCTATAGCTGCTTGACACGTTAGCTTATATCAAGCAGAGGGGTGGGCGTGGAAGAGTGTCCAAATCGCAGCTCGATACTGATGATCTACCGCACAGTACCCACCTGTCCGCCCGGGGGGGAATCAAGCAGAGGGGTGGGCGTGGAAGAGTGTCCAAATCGCAGCTCGATACTGATGATCTACCGCACAGTACCCACCTGTCCGCCCGGGGGGGAGGCTTCGGAAGGTCGGGGAGGGACGCAGCGGGCCCTCCCACAGGCTTCCAGTGCGGAGTACTGATCTCAGTATCGAGCTCCGTCCTGGCTCACTCTTGCTCTGGTTGACTGGAAGACTTACAGGCTCACCTCTTTGCGAGGCTTCCAGTGCGGAGTACTGATCTCAGTATCGAGCTCCGTCCTGGCTCACTCTTGCTCTGGTTGACTGGAAGACTTACAGGCTCACCTCTTTGCGGTAAAGAGGGCCACTCCCAGACCAACACATTCCGTTTTTACCACGGTGAGGTATGTCGGTGCGTTTGCACTTAAATATTTTCTTTTTGAGAAAATATTCATTGGTGTGAGCCGGATTCGATCCCGGCGCCGCACTACTCGAGAAAATCGAGAGCTGGTGCCTTACACCGCTCGGCCACCGGACCTCTTCGATCAGTTTTAAAAAGAGCCGGATTCGATCCCGGCGCCGCACTACTCGAGAAAATCGAGAGCTGGTGCCTTACACCGCTCGGCCACCGGACCTCTTCGATCAGTTTTAAAAATGAATTTGTGATGTTCGATACTACAAAAAAAATTTTTTTAGTGAAATTTTCGACAGGTTCCTCTTTGGAAATTTCACGGATTTTAGTTTTTGGCAAACTCCGTAAAAGTTTAACTTAAAAAACAATTTTTAGAAACATCACTCTTTTGAAATTACTGGAAATGTGTGCTTCAAAAGTGGCCGAAGATTTTTTTTTGGTTTTTTTTTGTGAGGAACTTTTAGAAATTAAAATTTTAGAAAATTATTTAAAATCTTGAGATTTCTACAAAAAAATTTTTTGCATGTGTTTATGTACGATATTATTCCTAATCTTTTCAAAATTAAAATTTTAGAAAATTATTTAAAATCTTGAGATTTCTACAAAAAAATTTTTTGCATGTGTTTATGTACGATATTATTCCTAATCTTTTCACTCTGATTACTTTTTTCTTATTCACATTATTTACTGGGTAATCGCGAAAAAAATCACGAAAATCATGTGTTTATGTACGATATTATTCCTAATCTTTTCACTCTGATTACTTTTTTCTTATTCACATTATTTACTGGGTAATCGCGAAAAAAATCACGAAAATCACTATAATACTAAGGTATATACGTAGCGGAGATAGGCGCTAACAATAATTAAATTTCTGACTTCATATTTGCACAGTACACTCATTTATTAATATGATACAATGGAAAGGTATATACGTAGCGGAGATAGGCGCTAACAATAATTAAATTTCTGACTTCATATTTGCACAGTACACTCATTTATTAATATGATACAATGGGTGTACACATGTGCTGTCGAGCTGGGTCGACGGGTGACGTAAGACTGTCGATCAGTCCATGCGCAGTCGAATAATCATTTATTAATATGATACAATGGGTGTACACATGTGCTGTCGAGCTGGGTCGACGGGTGACGTAAGACTGTCGATCAGTCCATGCGCAGTCGAATATCGAACGACTATGTGCGCGTGTATGTGTGGCGTTGCACAGTACTCCCCTTTTTGAGAAAAGAAACGTGATTGAAAATATGTACAGTAAATGCGCGAAAATATTTACAAGAAATGCGTAAAAGAAAAGCGTTGCACAGTACTCCCCTTTTTGAGAAAAGAAACGTGATTGAAAATATGTACAGTAAATGCGCGAAAATATTTACAAGAAATGCGTAAAAGAAAGGAAATATTTACAATGAAAGGTAAATTTAAATTTGAAATCGAACGTTTCGCGTGGGAGTTCGTGGTTGCTGTGCGGGTTGCACTGTAGGTTGAGGGGCCGAGCTGGGACCAGGTTGGTCTAGCGCGGGTTGCTAGGGCTCGTTAGAGATCCGCATCGTCAGCCAGTTGATAAACGGGCTTCAGCCGATCTAGCGCGGGTTGCTAGGGCTCGTTAGAGATCCGCATCGTCAGCCAGTTGATAAACGGGCTTCAGCCGGTCAATTGAGATGGCCGTCGGCTGGCGCTTATAGTCCACCATGAAAAATTTGTTCCTCCGCGCCAGGTCTTGGTAAGGACATAAACGGGCTTCAGCCGGTCAATTGAGATGGCCGTCGGCTGGCGCTTATAGTCCACCATGAAAAATTTGTTCCTCCGCGCCAGGTCTTGGTAAGGACTCTCGCATGGTGGTGAAAAGGAAGGACCAATTTGCCCGACTCGCACCAGTACATGGGAGCAGCTGTTGAGGTCTCTGAAACAAAAAACAGAACGCGTCCCATGGCGCGATGTGTCAGGGGGGGCAAGGTTTGTAAATTTGTTTTTAAGTCCACGAGGACGTCGCGAACAGTCGCGTTTTTTGTCGGAGGGAACTAGAAATTCGCCGGGTAGGCGAGCTGGTTCGCCGTAGATGAGCTCGGCAGGCGTCGTCTTGATGATCTCATGCCCTGCCTTTCAGGCAGCTCGTAGGCCGAGGAGAATAGCTGGCAAGGCGTCGTACCATGTTTCTTGGTGGCAGAGAAGTGCGACCGACGAGACCATTTGCATGCCGATGGTATGCCGTTGTTCTCAGGTGTGAGATGCCAAAGAATTTTTACAGGGGAACACCGTACCTCACAATCCATTGATGAATGAGGGCGAGGGCGACGGTCTCTGCATTACCGTTGGTAATGGGAATCACCCCAGGAAAACGCGTAAATCGATCGACTATCGTGAGGCACTTGTGACCGCGTGACGGCGGGAGCGTCACCAGATCGATGTGGATGTGCTCAAAACGCTGCGACGGCAGGTCAAATCGCGCAATTGGAGATGGGACATGCCGTTGGACCTTGTTGCGCTGGCAGTTAATGCAGGCTTTGGCCTACTTATGTCAGTCTGCGTTTATAGTTGGCCAGACGTTCTTTTTGCTCACCAGGTGATTCGATGGTTGCGTCCCAGGATGGGCAAAGGAGTGCGAGGCGTCGAATATCCACTTACGCAGCGGTGCAAGCACGTACGGACGCGGTTTACCCGACGAAACGTCGCAATAAACCGGCGACACATGGCCGTAGCAGAGGATACCGTGCAGTTGCAGCGGTGGTGACGCCCTGGTTAGCAGATCCTGTAGCTCGCCATCATTTTGTTGCTCACGGATGAGCTTCTGGACAGGCACAGCTAGAGAGATGGCCTCGACTCGGGAAAAACATGCCGGAAGTCGCTCGTGAACTGCCCGATAAAGTCCAATCTTCTGAATTGCCTCGGGGAAGCTCGTTCTGTGCGTTGCGCAAACGCGTGCAGCAGGGGCTTGTGGTCCGTGTAGATCATGACGTGGCGGCCTTCGAAAATGTGCCGAAAATGACGCACCGCTTCATATACTGCGTGCAACGATTATACGTCGACAGCTTCTGGATAGGAGGCTGGAGCTTCTTGCTGAACAAAGCAAGTGGTTGCCAATCTCCACGGACCTGCTGTTGCAGAACCACACTCATGGCGAAGTTTGAGGCGTCCGAAAAAATTACAAACGATGAATTAACATCCGGGTGCGCGAGTTGCGTGACCTCGGCGAGCGCTTGTTTCGCAGCCTCTTAGGCACATTGAGGCGTCCGAAAAAATTACAAACGATGAATTAACATCCGGGTGCGCGAGTTGCGTGACCTCGGCGAGCGCTTGTTTCGCAGCCTCTTAGGCACAGCAAAGCTCGGGAGTCTCGGTACAAACGATGAATTAACATCCGGGTGCGCGAGTTGCGTGACCTCGGCGAGCGCTTGTTTCGCAGCCTCTTAGGCACAGCAAAGCTCGGGAGTCTCGGTGACCGGGGTAGTGCCTTTGACATCTGGACCCTCCAATCACCTGTTGAGAGGCGCGAGTATCTCGGCTGCGTTCTTGATGAACTTGCGGTAGAAGTTGATCGTACCGAGGAATCCGCGCAACACCGTGATCGTGCTGGGGAATTTCAGCTCAAGAATCGACTCGGCTGCGTTCTTGATGAACTTGCGGTAGAAGTTGATCGTACCGAGGAATCCGCGCAACACCGTGATCGTGCTGGGGAATTTCAGCTCAAGAATCGCGTTCACTCGCTCGGATGGTGGCTTTAGACCGTCGGCGTTGATTGAATGTCCGAGAAATTGGACCTTGTGCTGTCCAAAGTGTGACTTGGCTGCGTTGATGACGAGTCCGTGCTCATGGAGACGCTTAAAGAGTATGCGCAGGTGTTCTAAATGCTCTGCCTCACTCGATGATGAGACGAGAAGGTCATCGATGTACGCGAGGACGAACAGGAGGTCGCGTGTTATCTCGTCGATGAAGCGTTGGCACGTTTGCGCGGCGATTCGCAGGCCAAAAGTCGTCTGCGGAAATTCAAACAGGCAGTGTAACAGAACAGTGTAATTATCGCCGTTCTCTCGATGTCCGCGTCCGCGACAGGAATCTGGTTGAACGCACGGACCAGGTCGATAGTCGAGAAAATCGTTTTCTCGTGAAGAGTCGCCGTAAAGTCGTCGAAGCCTGACCGGGTATTTGTCAGGGATTGTGCGCGTGTTGAATGGGCGGTAGTCATCGCATGGGCGTCAATCGCCGGTCTTCTTGGGTACCAGATCTAGTGGAGATGATCAGAGACTGCACGAGGGTCGGGCGAGTCCGAGCTTGACCATCTTCTGGAACTCCTCTTTAGCGATCTTACCAGGTCGATAGTCGAGAAAATCGTTTTCTCGTGAAGAGTCGCCGTAAAGTCGTCGAAGCCTGACCGGGTATTTGTCAGGGATTGTGCGCGTGTTGTCACCGCATGGGCGCCAATCGCCGGTCTTCTTGGGTACCAGATGTAGTGGAGATGATCAGAGACTGCACGAGGGTCGGGCGAGTCCGAGCTTGACAGTCACCGCATGGGCGCCAATCGCCGGTCTTCTTGGGTACCAGATGTAGTGGAGATGATCAGAGACTGCACGAGGGTCGGGCGAGTCCGAGCTTGACCATCTTCTGGAACTCCTCTTTAGCGATCTTTAATTTATTCGGCGCGAGACGGCGGGCTTTGCACGCGACAGGCGGGCCTGGCATATTCCGGATGTGGTGGACTCTGGCGTGATTTTTCGCAGCCGCGAGACCGTCAGGGCGCGTTATGTCCGGGAAGTTGCGAAGCAAATCGTGGAAAATAGAGTTTCCCTCGATTGCTCGGACGGAAAATTGACTGAAATTGCTCACCGTAATCTCCGCGCAGAGACCTGTGGTGTCATCGCGAAGCCGGCGATGTTTGAGGTCGACAAGTAAGCCAAAGTGGCTCAAAAAATAAATTGCTCACCGTAATCTCCGCGCAGAGACCTGTGGTGTCATCGCGAAGCCGGCGATGTTTGAGGTCGACAAGTAAGCCAAAGTGGCTCAAAAAATCGGCCCCGATGATAGGCGTCGTTACGTCGGCGATGACGAACCTCCAGTGTAGCCGTAGGTGTGGATAACACTGCCGTTGGCCGCGTACAAGTGGTAATCCACAGGCTGGCGCTTGGTTGGTAGGAGCTTGGCTGGGTATACTGATAGGTCTGATCCAATATCGACGAGATGTGAGGTGCTGGTGGCGTAATCCATGACGAATAGGCGGCTGGAAGAACAGAGAGAGTCACATTCCGCCTCTAGTGACTCCCGCTCCCGTTTTTCGCGAACTTGCAGCCCTTGGTGCACTTCTTGGCCTACTTTTTCGCGGCCGCGAGACCGTCTGGGCGCGTTATATCCGGGAAATTTCGTAGCAAATCGTGGATAATTGAGTTTCCCTCGATTGCTCGGACGGAAGTTTGGTCGGATTTACTCACAGTAATTTCGGTGCAGAGGCCTGTGGTGTCATCGCGAAGCCGGCGTTGTTTGAGACGCGGCCGCGAGACCGTCTGGGCGCGTTATATCCGGGAAATTTCGTAGCAAATCGTGGAAAATTTAGTTTCCCTCGATTGCTCGGACGGAAGTTTGGTCGGATTTACTCACAGTAATTTCGGTGCAGAGGCCTGTGGTGTCATCGCGAAGCCGGCGTTGTTTGAGGTCGACAAGCAAGCCAAAGTGGCTCAAAAAATCGGCCCCGATGATGGGCTTCGTAACAGGTGCAGAGGCCTGTGGTGTCATCGCGAAGCCGGCGTTGTTTGAGGTCGACAAGCAAGCCAAAGTGGCTCAAAAAATCGGCCCCGATGATGGGCTTCGTAACGTCGTCGATGACAAACCTCCACGTGAAGTCTCGTCTTAGTCCTAGGCTCAGGGTAAGCGCGGAGCAGCCGTAGGTGTGGATGACGCTGCCGTTGGCCGCGTACAAGTGGTAATCCACAGGCTCACGCTTGGTTGGTAGGAGCTTGGACTCAGGGTAAGCGCGGAGCAGCCGTAGGTGTGGATGACGCTGCCGTTGGCCGCGTACAAGTGGTAATCCACAGGCTCACGCTTGGTTGGTAGGAGCTTGGCAGGGTAGACCGAGAGGTCCGAGCCCGTATCGACGAGGAATGAGGTGTTACTGGAGTAATCAGTGACGAACAGGCGGCTGGAAGAACAGAGAGAGTCACATTCCGCCTCTAGTGACTCCCGCTCCCGTTTTTCGCGAACTTGCAGCCCTTGGTGCACTTCTTGGCCAGAAGAACAGAGAGAGTCACATTCCGCCTCTAGTGACTCCCGCTCCCGTTTTTCGCGAACTTGCAGCCCTTGGTGCACTTCTTGGCCTCGAGCCCGAATTTCTCGTGGAAGCAGATCCCGGATTTGGAAAGCTTCCTCGAGCGCGATCGTGAGCGCGAGCGGTTGCGAGCATTGTCTCCTCTAGAGCGGCCTCTTTGGTCGAGCTTTGTGGCCAAGGCGGCGACTTGTTTCACCAGCTCGCTAACCTGGAGCTCGAGCGGCAACATTGACGAAGTTGTGAACGCAGCGGCAACAGTGTGGCTCGGTAGGAACATCTCGTGGATCTTGTCCGCAGTTTTTGCCTGTTCGTCTAGAGTCGCGGTTTCCGGGGAGATTGCGAGAAATTCGGAGGTCTTCTCCGGGAGGTTGGACATCCACCGGGTCTTTAGGACAGCATCGTCTACGCCGGGTACGAGACTTTTCAAGTGTCGCAAGAATTGCGACGGTGTACGGTCGCCGATTTCTTCGCCAGTGAGCAGTTAGCGCAGTTTGGCCTCCGCAGACCGTGAGAAGCACGCAATCAGAGCTGCTTTGAGCTTCTGATGAGGTGTTTTTACCGGAGGATTAGTAATGAGGTCTTCGATCTCGATCGCATACCTTGTTTCGATGAGCGATGCCGCGTAACAGAATTTTGTGCGCTCCTCGACGATGCCATAAATCCCGAACTGCTGTTTCAGCTGGGAGAACTATAGGGCTACATGCCCTGTGTCAAAAAGTGGAGCTTTGATGGAGGCGACTGTAGTTGCTGCAGGTGGTTTGGCGTCTTGGAACTCTTCCTCGCGATCGGGCATAGCGCTGTCTTTGTCGCGCACGTGTGAGTTAGTGTCTGTTTCACTCGAGTGCGTGTGCACTCAACGCGGCACTAGGCTGTCTATTGAGCACGCACACACTCACACACTTCGTTAAGCGACACTGAGTGTTCGCTAGGCGACAAGGAAAAACGTAAACACGCGCGCGCGCGGAGATCATCCGCTGAGGAATTTATTTTTCGACCGTAGGCCGATCGATATTGCCTCGAGGCGCGGTGATTTTTGCTGTTGGTAACAGCACTTTTAGGTGAAAACTGCACTCATTGCTCGTTGAATGCACTCGCGGGCGTGTACCTTTAGCTTCGCCGATGCAGCGCAACGCCCAGGGCGCTCTGCCACGCACCGGTGTGCAGATAGCGCAAGAATTCACAGCGCGTGTCACTCAAGGTCACTCGCGGATCACTGTGAAGCACAGAGAATTCGCGAAATCATGTCGGGGTCACCAATGTAGCGGCGATGGGTGCTAACTAAAATAATTATCCGTCCCCATAATTGTACAGTACACTGATTTATTAATATGGTACAATGGGTGTACACATGTGCTGTCGAGCTGGGTCGACAGGTGACGTAAGACTGTCGATCAGTCAATGCGCAGTCGAATATCGAACGACTGTGTGCGCGTGTAATGGGTGTACACATGTGCTGTCGAGCTGGGTCGACAGGTGACGTAAGACTGTCGATCAGTCAATGCGCAGTCGAATATCGAACGACTGTGTGCGCGTGTATGTGTGTGGCGTTGCCGCCACATCTATACTAGTATGATATCCATTTATCTGAAATTGAAATTGTCACTATTTGATTCAATTAAAAAGTGTGCGCGTGTATGTGTGTGGCGTTGCCGCCACATCTATACTAGTATGATATCCATTTATCTGAAATTGAAATTGTCACTATTTGATTCAATTAAAATTTTTTTATTTATACAAAGTTAAAAAAAAAAAAACTAAAAATTCCGACCATGCGCGGGCAAAATTTACAAAATTTCGATACATTACCGCGGATATGTTACATACTTTGCATTGATTACTTACCGGACCATAGTGCTGACTTGAACATCCAGGTTTGATGGAGGTAGGAATGTCTGTGAAAAAACATTAATGAAAATCATGAAGGAAAATTAAACACGAATGAGGAATGAATGCATAAGAGTAGGATTAAAAAGAATGATCAAGTTTACAGAAATCTATAGTGAAAAGATATGAAAAGTTGTGGAGAGAATGGGAATGTGAAAAAATGAGCACAGATATGCAGGATGCATAGCGGATAAATGTAGATTTAGGGAAAAAAAATGTAAACAATTACCAGCGGTTGAGCGAGTAATCTCTCCAAAGGCGATGCGCGAGGCTTCCGTTGCCTTTTTACTGCTAATTGACCAATTAACCCGCCACTACTCCTTTCCTTTCTACAACAAGCTTTATTCGTTTCCATTGTGTTTTCTCTCTTTCTTTTGGTTTTAATCTGAAAAGTGGAGAAAAAAAAATTGAACAAAACTTGCTGCATGAAGCCGTTCCATCCAGGGATGTTAGGCCGCATCGCCCACTTTCCATAAAGCCATAGGAAATGACAAAGTGTTGGGGTGATTTTCGGATCTATTTTGCGAATCGAATAAATGTCTACTGCATAATGTTGTACGGCATTTCTATGATTTTCATATGTCTGAAGTGGTATATGTCCAAATTCTGCAATATCATCGGCGCTTACGTTTTTCTGATTGCGTTTTATAGTTCTACCGTGGAGAACAGCTTCGACA
Organism: Macrocentrus cingulum; assembly: GCA_002156465.1. NCBI lineage: Eukaryota > Metazoa > Arthropoda > Insecta > Hymenoptera > Braconidae > Macrocentrus > Macrocentrus cingulum. Next base: position 20,779 of record MVJL01004405.1, read on the forward strand.
GGAGTCCCACATCGTATTCCTCTCATCGTATGAAAAGTATTGTGGCCGTTTATTTTCTTTGTATTGAAGTCAGCGTTATCAAACACAAATTGTACGAATCCAGTGGGTAAAATTAGTAGTGGGCGATTTTGAATGAAACGCGCTTCAAACAAAAGGACTTCTGAATAAGAACTGCCAAATCCAAACGCCGATAATATATTTATGCGTTGCTTTGATGCAAATTTTCTATACAACGAGTTGCCAATCCTAACTGCAAGGGCGATCGGACCACGGGGCCGAACAGCAGCCATAATGGTATGAGAAATGCTGGTACATATTACTTTCCATTTTTCTGGAGTTAAGCGCCTATATTTTTTTAATTAACGACGGTAAAAAATTTTTTAAAGTTTCTGGAATTATGGACTCAGCGTCTTCTATGAAGTCATTGAGCGGCGGATAATCGTCCTCAAGTGCTAGGCTTCGAATGTCCTCCAAAATAATTTTTGCAGGTTCGTTTCCTATTCTCAATTACTCTTCACCATGATTTCCTTTGCTTTCATTATAAAAAGACTGGCAAAGGATTTGCTACCCTTTATTTTTTAAACACATAATCGTGCCGAGACGAGCATGTTCATAAATTATGATACTGTCACAGTAATTTTCATGAAAGTGTTTTTTTATCGTCTGAATAGCGACAGGTTTCGCCCCATCAACTTCTTCTATAATGTCCGAAAGTTTAAATTGACAATTTTCACTGTTTATCATAAAGTCGCAAATTGCGTTGACGATTTCCTCAATACCCGCACACGGTCGGCCCCGTTTCAATCCTTTTTTTACTGGATTTAAACACTTTAGCCAACATTGTTTGTGATAGCGAGCACCAGCATATAATGTCAGTAGCTCCTTCAATTCGTTTTATGAAATTTATAGACTCTTCATCAGTTCGACCTCTCATGAGAGACAATAAAGTATTTTTTACGTCTAAAAAATTTCTTACTTGACATGACTGTTCTTTCACGGTAAGTCTTCCGCTTATTCATCTCTTCAAAGTTTTCCGGTATTATTTGAGTGCATATGAAGCAAGAATTTTTTACGTTGAATCGTTCCTCTTGCAATTGAGAGACGGAAGTGGAGGCTTCTGCTGAAAGTCGACGCTCTGCATCACGAGCAATCACCCTCTCATCAGAATATATTTTCCGACAGGCATCGTGAACCCTAATAAAAAATTTTAGTTTTTAAAAATGTTTTGAACACAGAAATGTTAACATATATAACGTGTAATGAACACACCATTAAATTGAGGTAGAATACTGCTCATCGTAAAAGTAAATGAATTAAGATAATATATATCCAGTGAATTAAAGGGTATTTTAAGATTGGTTCATAATAAAATTTTGCTGGCTTAACTACATGTATCGAATAAAATACCAAATTAATATTAAATATTCATACATATGTAAATATATTACCTTATACTCGATAATTGCGTCAACATCAACTAGTGCTCTTTTTGTTTTCTCAATATACTGGCTTTAATGGAGGATTTTATACCCCTCTCTCTCTCACAGTAATCACCACTCCTTGATTCAAACTTTTTTTACATATAAAACAATCATCAGCCATCGTTGACAGTTTCTCGCAATATATGTAAAATATAGTCCAAGAGACAAAAATCTTTGTGCTCCAAACTTAACAGTTTAACAAAAATCCTTGTGCTCCAAACTTAACAGCAGCCCACGTGTAACTGACTTCGCTAGACCATATGAAAATCTTTTTTTACTCGTAATTTTTTCTAGGTCATCCCCTCTTATGGGGCACAAAAAGCCCTTCAGGTCATCGAAGAAAAACCAGCTGATTTGTTTGTTATAGCGCGCCAAGTATGTTATACTATACATTAAAATACAGATATGCAGGATGCATAGCGGATAAATGTAGATTTAGGGAAAAAAAATGTAAACAATTACCCGCGGTTGAGCGAGTAATCTCTCCAAAGGCGATGCGCGAGGCTTCCGTTGCCTTTTTACTGCTAAGCGGTTGAGCGAGTAATCTCTCCAAAGGCGATGCGCGAGGCTTCCGTTGCCTTTTTACTGCTAATTGACCAATTAACCCGCCACTACTCCTTTCCTTTCTACAACAAGCTTTATTCGTTTCCATTGTGTTTTCTCTCTTTCTTTTGGTTTTAATCTGAAAAGTGGAGAAAAAAAAATTGAACAAAACTTGCTGCATGAAGCCGTTCCATCCAGGGATGTTAGGCCGCATCGCCCACTTTCCATAAAGCCATAGGAAATGACAAAGTGTTGGGGTGATTTTCGGATCTATTTTGCGAATCGAATAAATGTCTACTGCATAATGTTGTACGGCATTTCTATGATTTTCATATGTCTGAAGTGGTATATGTCCAAATTCTGCAATATCATCGGCGCTTACGTTTTTCTGATTGCGTTTTATAGTTCTACCGTGGAGAACAGCTTCGACAGGAGTCCCACATCGTATTCCTCTCATCGTATGAAAAGTATTGTGGCCGTTTATTTTCTTTGTATTGAAGTCAGCGTTATCAAACACAAATTGTACGAATCCAGTGGGTAAAATTAGTAGTGGGCGATTTTGAATGAAACGCGCTTCAAACAAAAGGACTTCTGAATAAGAACTGCCAAATCCAAACGCCGATAATATATTTATGCGTTGCTTTGATGCAAATTTTCTATACAACGAGTTGCCAATCCTAACTGCAAGGGCGATCGGACCACGGGGCCGAACAGCAGCCATAATGGTATGAGAAATGCTGGTACATATTACTTTCCATTTTTCTGGAGTTAAGCGCCTATATTTTTTTAATTAACGACGGTAAAAAATTTTTTAAAGTTTCTGGAATTATGGACTCAGCGTCTTCTATGAAGTCATTGAGCGGCGGATAATCGTCCTCAAGTGCTAGGCTTCGAATGTCCTCCAAAATAATTTTTGCAGGTTCGTTTCCTATTCTCAATTACTCTTCACCATGATTTCCTTTGCTTTCATTATAAAAAGACTGGCAAAGGATTTGCTACCCTTTATTTTTTAAACACATAATCGTGCCGAGACGAGCATGTTCATAAATTATGATACTGTCACAGTAATTTTCATGAAAGTGTTTTTTTATCGTCTGAATAGCGACAGGTTTCGCCCCATCAACTTCTTCTATAATGTCCGAAAGTTTAAATTGACAATTTTCACTGTTTATCATAAAGTCGCAAATTGCGTTGACGATTTCCTCAATACCCGCACACGGTCGGCCCCGTTTCAATCCTTTTTTTACTGGATTTAAACACTTTAGCCAACATTGTTTGTGATAGCGAGCACCAGCATATAATGTCAGTAGCTCCTTCAATTCGTTTTATGAAATTTATAGACTCTTCATCAGTTCGACCTCTCATGAGAGACAATAAAGTATTTTTTACGTCTAAAAAATTTCTTACTTGACATGACTGTTCTTTCACGGTAAGTCTTCCGCTTATTCATCTCTTCAAAGTTTTCCGGTATTATTTGAGTGCATATGAAGCAAGAATTTTTTACGTTGAATCGTTCCTCTTGCAATTGAGAGACGGAAGTGGAGGCTTCTGCTGAAAGTCGACGCTCTGCATCACGAGCAATCACCCTCTCATCAGAATATATTTTCCGACAGGCATCGTGAACCCTAATAAAAAATTTTAGTTTTTAAAAATGTTTTGAACACAGAAATGTTAACATATATAACGTGTAATGAACACACCATTAAATTGAGGTAGAATACTGCTCATCGTAAAAGTAAATGAATTAAGATAATATATATCCAGTGAATTAAAGGGTATTTTAAGATTGGTTCATAATAAAATTTTGCTGGCTTAACTACATGTATCGAATAAAATACCAAATTAATATTAAATATTCATACATATGTAAATATATTACCTTATACTCGATAATTGCGTCAACATCAACTAGTGCTCTTTTTGTTTTCTCAATATACTGGCTTTAATGGAGGATTTTATACCCCTCTCTCTCTCACAGTAATCACCACTCCTTGATTCAAACTTTTTTTACATATAAAACAATCATCAGCCATCGTTGACAGTTTCTCGCAATATATGTAAAATATAGTCCAAGAGACAAAAATCTTTGTGCTCCAAACTTAACAGTTTAACAAAAATCCTTGTGCTCCAAACTTAACAGCAGCCCACGTGTAACTGACTTCGCTAGACCATATGAAAATCTTTTTTTACTCGTAATTTTTTCTAGGTCATCCCCTCTTATGGGGCACAAAAAGCCCTTCAGGTCATCGAAGAAAAACCAGCTGATTTGTTTGTTATAGCGCGCCAAGTATGTTATACTATACATTAAAATAAACATATTTATAGGTTAGAGTCGATATACGCCGCTTATGGGATCGTTCGTGTGTAACTCCGCCATAGACCGGCGATATCTCAAAAAGTATCGGTTGGATGGAAAAAAGTTTAGAACAAAAAAGATAGATAATTTATTAATCTATAATTTTGATAATAGGTATTTTGTCAAAACAAATGACAATTTTTCCGAAATAAGCAAAAAACCGTCAACTTGTATTTGTTACGACTAAATATATATATCTGACGAATATTTCACAACATATATATTTCAATAAATCGGCCACGGAAATTCGCGTTGCGAGTTCAAGAAACTGAAACACCTTGTTGACCAATACGTGACAAAGCGTTACGAATACCAGGACAGCTACGGTCAAACACCTCAAGCTGTTGCCACCGACAGAAATCAAGATCAGCAAAAATATGTCGAACACCGGGCAAAGTCCACCTCCTACCTTAATACCTTACCTCAGTCCAAAAACGGTAATAAGTAGGCTAAGCAGGTTCGAAAAATACTATAGTAGTAGTTGCGGGATCTGATACTTTTTTCAAACTGCTGAACCTACCATGACCAGGTTGAGGAAGCTGAAATAAGACTGATTTTTTCGACTCGGGTAAATACGCACTCCGAGTTTCCCTCGAGGCCTTCTGCTGCGATCAGTTGACCGGTAGTTGTTTTCGCCAGTGGACTTCCGCGTTAAGGCAAAATTGAGACCCCATAATCGTACCTTGGTATACGCATAATCCAGGATTACGGCACATCCTAGTGCCTGGATAGCCCCAACGTCGATTAAGGTCTCTGGAGTCGATTCTCAGGCTCTTAAAACTTGGTAGAAAATTCGTGTCGAGTAATTGCCGCGTCGATCAACCACATCCGCGGACTCCCGTCATATTAGGACTTTCTATTGTTCAAATCAATTTTTTATATTCAAACTCAAATTTCAGACAACAATCGTTTGTTTCAATTAAACGTGTAAGAGTCATAAGTGTAATAAGTGATAATAAACTAATCGAATAGACGATTTGGCCTTTTTTCCAATTTCAGACAACAATCGTTTGTTTCAATTAAACGTGTAAGAGTCATAAGTGTAATAAGTGATAATAAACTAATCGAATAGACGATTTGGCCTTTTTTCCTGTCATCATCCAGGAACTCTACCCTATTTTCCAGGTAGCAGAACTCCATAGGTAGGTACCATAAACTAATCGAATAGACGATTTGGCCTTTTTTCCTGTCATCATCCAGGAACTCTACCCTATTTTCCAGGTAGCAGAACTCCATAGGTAGGTACCGAAATTTCTTAATAACATTTAATTTAATCACTCCCCTTCCGTAACGTCCCTAAATAAACAATAAATTAAAGACCCTTTGTGCAACGTCCGGTAAAATTTCTTAATAACATTTAATTTAATCACTCCCCTTCCGTAACGTCCCTAAATAAACAATAAATTAAAGACCCTTTGTGCAACGTCCGGTCACCCCTTTAGAAACGCTCCAGCTACCCAATTATTATAAACAATTAAAATAAACCAGGACGTAACATAGAGGACTTTTGGTGGCAGCGGTGTGATACGAATTGGTGAGAGAATATTATAAACTATTATAAGTGTGTTCTGCCAAATTTCGAATATGCCGAACGGAGATGGCAATGCTTCCGCAAATGACTCGCGTTTATCGGAGTCAGTGCTTCTTGACCCGATGGAACGGTCTCATCCTCCAGCAAAAGAATTTGCGTCTGCTATCCCTCGCTTTTCGGGTGATGGCACGATTTATACGCTTGAAACGCCGCTTCCTCTACTTCTGTCCATTCCCACTGAATTTTCGGGCTGGTGACCCGGTGCAACGGCCCATAGATTGCTGCTACTCCTTTTAGATGGCGGTGATGCCGATTCTCGAAACCGAAGAAAGAGCGCAACTGCTTTAAATTGTGCGGCCTCGGCCACGCGACGATTTGCGCAATTTTCTCTGGATTTGGTCGCAACCCTTTTTTTTCACCAGAAACCCGAGGTAGCGTACTTCACGGCAACAAAACTCACTCACTTCATGACCATTATGTACTACAAATTTGTTCCGAATATTTGAATTTAATTCTTATCGTTTCAAATTTCAAATAGACGGATATTTCTTCATTAAGATCACTTTTTCTGTTGAAAATTCAGCGTACTTAGGTAATAAAATATCCTGTAAAAAAAAAAAAAGATTCCCCCCGGGAATCGATCTCGGAACCGGCCGAGCGCAAAGTTCATATTTACAAATCCGTCTGCATTGCCAGTGGGCCACCAGGGCTTACCGGAATTTTGATGTTATTAGGTACTGCTACCGCCTGGAAGCGTAGCTTGTGAGAGCCCCGATGAGATTTGATATTTTTTTCTATCAAATAGTACGAATTGTAGAATCTTCATCAGCAAGTAGCATAATTGCTTGAAAAATGACGAAAAATAGTTTATTGAATACTTATAAGTCGATTGTAAAATTTTTAGTTTGAAGGCGACTAGCAGTTAAGCGCCTGTAAACAAGGTATTTCACCCGTGTGTTAGGCGATTTAATAATATTTTTATTTTCTTAAAATTTGTCACTTCATGACCATGATGTACTACAAATTCGTTCCGAAGATTTAAATTTAATTCTTCTCATTTCAAAATTCAAATAGACGGATATTTCTTCATTAAGATCACGTTTTCTGTTGAAAACTCAGCGTACTCAGATATTAAAATATCCTGTAAAAAAAAAAAAAAAAAAATTCCCCCCGGGAATCGATCTCGGAACCGGCCGAGCGCAAAGTTCATATTTACAAATCCGTCTGCATTGCCAGTGGGCCACCAGGGCTTACCGGAATTTTGATGTTATTAGGTACTGCTACCGCCTGGAAGCGTAGCTTGTGAGAGCCCCGATGAGATTTGATATTTTTTTCTATCAAATAGTACGAATTGTAGAATCTTCATCAGCAAGTAGCATAATTGCTTGAAAAATGACGAAAAATAGTTAATTGAATATTTATAAGTCGATTGTAAAATTTTTAGTTTGAAGGCGACTAGCAGTTAAGCGCCTAGTAGCATAATTGCTTGAAAAATGACGAAAAATAGTTAATTGAATATTTATAAGTCGATTGTAAAATTTTTAGTTTGAAGGCGACTAGCAGTTAAGCGCCTGTAAACAAGGTATTTCACCGGTGTGTTAGGCGATTTAATAATATTTTTATTTTCTTAAAATTTGTCACTTCATGACCATGATGTACTACAAATTCGTTCCGAAGATTTAAATTTAATTCTTACAGTTAAGCGCCTGTAAACAAGGTATTTCACCCGTGTGTTAGGCGATTTAATAATATTTTTATTTTCTTAAAATTTGTGACTTCATGACCATGATGTACTACAAATTCGTTCCGAAGATTTAAATTTAATTCTTCTCATTTCAAAATTCAAATAGACGGATATTTCTTCATTAAGATCACGTTTTGACAACTTTTGAGTCGCATGAGTCTATAATTTTATAGGACATTTTAAAAAAAAAAAAAGATTCCCCCCGGGAATCGATCTCGGAACCGGCCGAGCGCAAAGTTCATATTTACAAATCCGTCTGCATTGCCAGTGGGCCACCAGGGCTTACCGGAATTTTGATGTTATTAGGTACTGCTACCGCCTGGAAGCGTAGCTTGTGAGAGCCCCGATGAGATTTGATATTTTTTTCTATCAAATAGTACGAATTGTAGAATCTTCATCAGCAAGTAGCATAATTGCTTGAAAAATGACGAAAAATAGTTTATTGAATATTTATAAGTCGATTGTAAAATTTTTAGTTTGAAGGCGACTAGCAGTTAAGCGCCTGTAAACAAGGTATTTCACCCGTGTGTTAGGCGATTTAATAATATTTTTATTTTCTTAAAATTTGTCACTTCATGACCATGATGTACTACAAATTCGTTCCGAAGATTTAAATTTAATTCTTATCATTTCAAAATTCAAATAGACGGATATTTCTTCATTAAGATCACGTTTTCTGTTGAAAACTCAGCGTACTCAGATATTAAAATATCCTGTAAAAAAAAAAAAAAAAAAATTCCCCCCGGGAATCGATCTCGGAACCGGCCGAGCGCAAAGTTCATATTTACAAATCCGTCTGCATTGCCAGTGGGCCACCAGGGCTTACCGGAATTTTGATGTTATTAGGTACTGCTACCGCCTGGAAGCGTAGCTTGTGAGAGCTCCGATGAGATTTGATATTTTTTTCTATCAAATAGTACGAATTGTAGAATTTTCATCAGCAAGTAGCATAATTGCTTGAAAAATGACGAAAAATAGTTTATTGAATATTTATAAGTCGATTGTAAAATTTTTAGTTTGAAGGCGACTAGCAGTTAAGCGCCTGTAAACAAGGTATTTCACCCGTGTGTTAGGCGATTTAATAATATTTTTATTTTCTTAAAATTTGTCACTTCATGACCATGATGTACTACAAATTCGTTCCGAAGATTTAAATTTAATTCTTCTCATTTCAAAATTCAAATAGACGGATATTTCTTCATTAAGATCACGTTTTCTGTTGAAAACTCAGCGTACTCAGATATTAAAATATCCTGTAAAAAAAAAAAAAAAAAAATTCCCCCCGGGAATCGATCTCGGAACCGGCCGAGCGCAAAGTTCATATTTACAAATCCGTCTGCATTGCCAGTGGGCCACCAGGGCTTACCGGAATTTTGATGTTATTAGGTACTGCTACCGCCTGGAAGCGTAGCTTGTGAGAGCCCCGATGAGATTTGATATTTTTTTCTATCAAATAGTACGAATTGTAGAATCTTCATCAGCAAGTAGCATAATTGCTTGAAAAATGACGAAAAATAGTTTATTGAATATTTATAAGTCGATTGTAAAATTTTTAGTTTGAAGGCGACTAGCAGTTAAGCGCCTGTAAACAAGGTATTTCACCCGTGTGTTATGCGATTTAATAATATTTTTATTTTCTTAAAATTTGTCACTTCATGACCATGATGTACTACAAATTCGTTCCGAAGATTTAAATTTAATTCTTCTCATTTCAAAATTCAAATAGACGGATATTTCTTCATTAAGATCACGTTTTCTGTTGAAAACTCAGCGTACTCAGATATTAAAATATCCTGTAAAAAAAAAAAAAAAAAAATTCCCCCCGGGAATCGATCTCGGAACCGGCCGAGCGCAAAGTTCATATTTACAAATCCGTCTGCATTGCCAGTGGGCCACCAGGGCTTACCGGAATTTTGATGTTATTAGGTACTGCTACCGCCTGGAAGCGTAGCTTGTGAGAGCCCCGATGAGATTTGATATTTTTTTCTATCAAATAGTACGAATTGTAGAATCTTCATCAGCAAGTAGCATAATTGCTTGAAAAATGACGAAAAATAGTTTATTGAATATTTATAAGTCGATTGTAAAATTTTTAGTTTGAAGGCGACTAGCAGTTAAGCGCCTGTAAACAAGGTATTTCACCCGTGTGTTATGCGATTTAATAATATTTTTATTTTCTTAAAATTTGTCACTTCATGACCATGATGTACTACAAATTCGTTCCGAAGATTTAAATTTAATTCTCATCATTTCAAAATTCAAATAGACGGATATTTCTTCATTAAGATCACGTTTTCTGTTGAAAACTCAGCGTACTCAGATATTAAAATATCCTGTAAAAAAAAAAAAAAAAAAATTCCCCCCGGGAATCGATCTCGGAACCGGCCGAGCGCAAAGTTCATATTTACAAATCCGTCTGCATTGCCAGTGGGCCACCAGGGCTTACCGGAATTTTGATGTTATTAGGTACTGCTACCGCCTGGAAGCGTAGCTTGTGAGAGCCCCGATGAGATTTGATATTTTTTTCTATCAAATAGTACGAATTGTAGAATCTTCATCAGCAAGTAGCATAATTGCTTGAAAAATGACGAAAAATAGTTTATTGAATATTTATAAGTCGATTGTAAAATTTTTAGTTTGAAGGCGACTAGCAGTTAAGCGCCTGTAAACAAGGTATTTCACCCGTGTGTTAGGCGATTTAATAATATTTTTATTTTCTTAAAATTTGTCACTTCATGACCATGATGTACTACAAATTCGTTCCGAAGATTTAAATTTAATTCTTCTCATTTCAAAATTCAAATAGACGGATATTTCTTCATTAAGATCACGTTTTCTGTTGAAAACTCAGCGTACTCAGATATTAAAATATCCTGTAAAAAAAAAAAAAATCCCCCCGGGAATCGATCTCGGAACCGGCCGAGTGCAAAGTTTATATTTACAAATCCGTCTGCATTGCTAGCCAAAAAAAAAAAAAAATCCCCCCGGGAATCGATCTCGGAACCGGCCGAGTGCAAAGTTTATATTTACAAATCCGTCTGCATTGCTAGCCCAGATACCCAATAATGATCATATCAAAGCCACTGCAATATGTATCGCATGTACTGCAGCAGCAAAAAAAACTGCAGATAATAGTGTAATATTTATGCCAGAATTCACAAATGATCATATCAAAGCCACTGCAATATGTATCGCATGTACTGCAGCAGCAAAAAAAACTGCAGATAATAGTGTAATATTTATGCCAGAATTCACCGAAAATTTCCACCGAACCGAGCCTTCAAAAAAAAAAACTGCAGATAATAGTGTAATATTTATGCCAGAATTCACCGAAAATTTCCACCGAACCGAGCCTTCAACGATTGAGAACACTGATTTTTCTGACAATGCTGGCGAAGTTGATGATGATTTTAACAGTTTGTACTTTTATGAGAATTTAAATTTTGATTACGAGACTTCAACTGACGAAGATGAGACTATCGACGACCTTGCAGCGTTCGACGATGGTTTCCAAGATAAATCCAGTCTACAACAATTTAAAAATGACTTGGCATCGGTGTTTATTAATTCTAGGATTACCCTCGTCCAAGGCGATAGAATATTACGTGTTTTGCGAACACATCAGTGTCTTCAGCAGCTACCTTTGTCAGCACGAACATTATTACGAACACCTCGATTGCAGTTAAATACGATGAAAATTTGCACAAGGGAATACATTTACTTGGGATTTCGGGCAGCTTTAATAAAAAAAATGATCAAGTGTTCAACATTATCGATGTTTAACTATGCCGAAATTGACGTTCATGTAGACAGTATGTTGTAACGAGGCCCCGAAAATACAACGGGAAATATTTTCCGGGCTACTCGCCCAACCCGCTAATTATTATTATTTCTCGTTATGCAAAAACCGAGTTCATCTTTTACCTACCTGGTGGGCGCCAGCCTATTTATTTAACAACGGAAAATAGGCAAAACCACGCTGAAAAAGCGACTCTATATTCTCAAGGTCAGGGTATCTCGGGTAAATTAATCCAGACAATTAATACACGCGATAATTAAACCATTCACAAATTCTACGTTTATTCTTTTACATTTTTACCGTTAATCCAGACAATTAATACACGCGATAATTAAACCATTCACAAATTCTACGTTTATTCTTTTACATTTTTACCGTTTCCATTCGTTTCCGTTTATTCCGTAATTCTCGACGTGACTCTCTCTCTCTCTCTCTCTCTTAGTATGTTAGATTAGTTTAATTCCCTCATACGCAACAATAAATGCAAGGAGACCCGCGCTCACACACATTGACCCTTAACCCCACAATAACAACAAATTACCCGTAAGGGCGCTCGGACGCGCGACCGAGAAAACCGGGCGGTATTCGACAGAGCGAGCGAGAGAAAGATACGACGTACCAACTTTTCGCCGTGTTCCTTGCAGCTCCTCCTCTTCGATTCTTCGTCCTTTGGCTGACTCCCCAGGTCCTTCTTGCGTCCTTACGGTTGATGTTCAGTGCAGGTTGGCCTTCGATTGGTGAGGGGCACTCTTGACAATAGTTCGCACGCAGGGTAATTAATAAAATCTTAACAACGAGAGAACGCTAACGCGCAACCACACTTGTTGCTCGCTCGACGGAGAGTGTCCGCCAACCCGTGCGGCGGCCTCGATGTTTTCCTCGTTCGGCCGTTCTCGGCTGCCGTCGGACCGCGTCGCCGGCGATCAATACTGCAATGACCACGCCAACGGGTGCGACAAGGAGCAAATGCCGGGTCACGTGGTTCCTCTTCTCTCTCTTTTTACTCGTACACGGTCGCGCGCCGAAGAATTAAATAAAATAACAATAATCTTTTATTCTAATTAACAAAATAATCGTTTACCCGCGGCTCGATACATCACAAAGCTTAAAACTAGGACGCCGAAGAATTAAATAAAATAACAATAATCTTTTATTCTAATTAACAAAATAATCGTTTACCCGCGGCTCGATACATCACAAAGCTTAAAACTAGGCCCTATCTAAGACCCCAAGGTCTCCATCTATCTACTGACTCTCCGCTGCGTTGTTATTCTAGTTATTCGTTTTGTCTAACGAGCTCTGCCTCGTTACAATGTCTATACAACCCCAAGGTCTCCATCTATCTACTGACTCTCCGCTGCGTTGTTATTCTAGTTATTCGTTTTGTCTAACGAGCTCTGCCTCGTTACAATGTCTATACATAAAAGCACTGGGACGCAATTTTGACCAATACAATTCCGCGTAGCCAATATACCTAACGATAAACCATGTATCGTCGGGGTATACATGGGGGAAAAAAAACTGACTGACCCCTGTGAGTACATGAAATATTTTTTGGATGAATTCCAAGAGATTCGATCGGGAGGTCTCTCTCATGAAGGTAGAATTTTTCCGGTATTTTTCAGAGCTCTGATCGCTGATGCTCCTGCACGTGCGTTCATGTTGAATCATCGGTCTCATCCATGCTCAAAATGTAAAGTCACTGGCAAATATGTTCAGAGGCGTATGACATTTACTTCAACAACCTCCGACTTGCGTACTGACGCTGAATATCTGAGTGCAAGTGATTAAAGTCATCACCTACCGACTCATGAAGCAGCCTTGAAATCCCTATCTTTTGGCATGGTATCTCACGTACCGTTCGAGTATATGCACTTGATCTGTTTAGGAATTATGAAATTGTTATGAAAAAATTCATAACAGTTGTGGTGGAAGAAAATTTTTTTCGCGGAATGTCAACGCCAGCGAGTGTCCAAAAAATTTCATATCGGTTATTCATGCTACGATCTTATTGTCCATCAGATTTTGCTCGACTTTCAAGAGATATATTTGAGTTCCATTGTTTTAAAGCAACGGAATTTCGGCAATTACTATTGTACACTGGTCCAGTTGTTTTTCTGCACTTGATTCATCCTCACACATTTCTACATTTTTTCTTGTTACACACAGCCAGCCAGGTATTATCTGTTCCACAACCAAGCCATTATGATATTCTATATGCACGAGCTGCTTTTTTGAAATATGTTGCAGAGTGTGTATCAATTTATACTGAAATATTTGCGACGTATAATGTCCACGGTTTCTTACACGTGGCTGACGATATGTTTATGTTTGTAAATCGGCAATCATATTCTGCATATCTTTATGAGGATAATATGACCTTCTTTAGGAAGTAATTAAGAAAGCCAGACCGCGTGCTGCAGCAGTTAGTCCGACGCTTATACGAAGCAGAAAATTTTCCCGATGGCGATGGAGTGCAGGAAAAAAATTCAATGCAACCATTCAGTGTTCATATGGACGGACCGCTACCCAATGAATACGAAAAATGTATTCAATGCAAAGGTCTTCACTGGGAAAATTCAAAATTGAAGTGTAATGACCAGCGTGATAGCTGCATATTATTAAAAAACGGGAGAATCTGTGAAATTTCAATAACGTTCACTCGGGATCGGGACTTTGTAAACTATTAGTAAAAAAAACTGAGCAAGTCTTACAGTAGTCGCAGTAGATGTGTAACATTTGCGCTGCACGGAATCTTAGTAAATATATACAACGGCATTATTTCATAAATAATATCCTAAAATAACGATTTCGGTAATGGAAAATAATCAATGATTCAATTTAATTCATACAACGAGTAATGCAATTCATATAAATTAAATTGACAAAATGAAACTAACCTCAAAAAATGGGGGTATCTCGAAGGAGGTACCTCGAGTTGTTGTGGTATGGGTGAGCGAAGAGTTTTAATTGTCGAAGAGCACTTGCGCACTCGCGCAATTGCTCCCAGAATGTCGGTCTCAACATAAATTGTTGAGAAATTAATCTTTGGGCCCTCCTGGCGCCAGCGAATCTGGACACTAAATCTAGCCCAACAAAGGGTACAATGGGTATGCAGAAAAAAATGGGGCCGTGATAAATTCTCTAAAGGAAAGTGGAGCAGTTGTGTGGTCTGGGGAAAAACAAAACCGTGCATCAAAACTAGAGATAATAGAAAGTTAACATAAAAAAAAACATGAAAGCTAAGTTAGGGCAAGGGAAATAGCGTCAGGATGAAAGAAAAGGGGCTATAATAAATTATCTAAAGAAAAGTGGAGCTGGTGTAGGAAAAAACAAAGCCATGCATGAAAAATTGTAGATACGGGAAAGGCATCATAAAAAGAAGGAAGGCTAAATTCGGGCATCAGGAAGGGTAGAAGTCAGATGGGAGGGAGCCAATCAGCTTGGTCTCCCTTCCAAAACTGAAATTGGAAGAGGCCCTCAAGGTCCGCGAAAATGTCTATCAATAATCCGCCTTCCCCGAGTAAAGGTTTCGTCTAGATCTTGCTCTCACAGTCTAAGTCAACCGGTAGATCGATAACTCGGTAATTGAAAATTAACTTTAATTATTTCGATTCTATCATAAATATTCGAAATTATGTTTCACCTTTTGATTATCACGCTTCGTGAAGTTCAAACCTAATCCCGCGCGTTTGAGTGATCAAGATGTTTACATACAGTTTAATTGTACCGAGATATTGGGGATCTCGACCTGGTGGAGGGCAGCGGACTTTTGCTGAGATCCGTCGATTATTAATTGACTATCTGCGGATCGATTCACCAACAACTTAACTCCACGGGCTCGAGGCAATGTTGAATGGTGTGGCAGCCAAACTTATCATCTTGAATGATAAACATGTGTGGTGGTTCTGCAAGTTGGGCGATAATTACCCACCAACACCAGCTTGCTATTCCAGCGAGAACCCACTCACGTTTGCACGCTATTTCACTGAAGAAAACGCAGCATGGAACGATTTTGGAGTTGGCGGCGTTCGCTTGAGCCGCGATATGAGCCTCGTGATGTGAGAACTCAGCGTCGCATCGAAGATGCCACCAACTGGCAACGGCAACGTGAGTGTCGGTATAAGGAACTCGTGAGTGCTGAAGAATCGGAGCGGCAGCAAATCCGGGAACTGTATGAAAAAGCCCGGCGGGAATATACGGAGCGACAGCGGGAAAAAATTGAGGAGGAACGTGAGGAATTCCGAAATTTTGAGGTGCAAGTTCAACCCCGAGACCGGCAACGAATGGAGCAAGAAATGCAACCTCTGCGCGACCAGGTGAAGAATCACACTGACATATGAAAAAAAGCAGCAAGATGAAGAGTATTCTCGCCTCAAAATGACACAACGACTGCGTCAAAAGTGGATATGGCAACTAACTGCAATCAATGAGGGGTTGATGGACCGTACATCGGCCGAGGATGCTGAAGTTCAACCGCCGCACATGGAAGAGA